>JANBTU010000078.1:0-64050 GCA_027578755.1 Coemansia sp. RSA 1199
CAGTAACCATGCCCCGGGGCAACGACACGAGTTTAGCTACATTGGAGCTGGCTACGCTCACGACAGTTACCGAAAACGGATCAGTGCGGGCAATCTGGTACTGTTTCTGTAACCCGTCACGTACGAGCTTGTCTTTCCATTCAGCCAAGTACATGTCACGACGGATGGCGCAGTTGTACATGCTGCGGAACATGATGAACCACCACAAAAAGTTGGCAATCATGTGGCTGCACAGTGTCTCAGTAATACGAAGAGCCATGTTGGTCGGGTACAATGGGTGTGTGTACAGAATTACGGTGTTGAAGGCCAAGAGCGTGAATACGGCAGCGCAGGCGACAAACATTTCGCGTGACTCGTTGAATGAGCTGGTGATATTGCGCAGACGAAAGTTGATGGCGGCGTTGATGATCCATACGAGCCACAAAAGGCCTTGCACGACGGCACGGTATGCGTAGCTCATGCTGCACATCTCGATTAATGGCACGTAGCGAACGGTCTGAGCACCTGGCATAGTATATGTAACTATGACAAACACAATGGCAAGTACAGTGGCCATTGCTGCTGCACAGCAGGCATACTTGCCCCGGAAGGCTCGGTTGCACAGAAATATGCAAAACAGTGCGTAGCTGCGAATAGTTGTCAACACGCTGACCATGTAAGCGCCAAAGATAATGCGCATCCATACACAGAACAACATGCAGTTGGACAATACACGTCCGCGCACATGTACGTGTGCCTTGAGCACCAAGTCGCCCAAAAAGTAAATAAACATGGATATCATAATAGCCGCCATGAGAAACGGATACTTTGACTTTAGTGGCGGATAGTTGCGGTTCCGTACGAGAAATGCGACGGCAGCAAAGTTGACAAAATAAACAGTGCTCAGCACAGCAATAACTGCCAAATCAGCATGTCCAATGGGATCCAATTGTACACCGCCAAGATGTGCTAACTTGACGCGTGTCTGCTCTTGCGGCGTAAACTCAAATGACATGCCAAGAAATATATAAAGTTACGCGTTGAGTAAATAACGGGATAAAGGAAAGAATAAGAAGAGAATGCGAGCAGGCTGAAAGGTGGTGCGGATTGAGAAGCATATCCGTTTTTTTTTGCTGTTGAAAAAGACAGTATTTACGTTTTGGGTGCACTGTTGTTAGTTTGTTTGTAAGGGTTTTGCGGGCAGTAGGGTGACAATATATGAGGCGCAATTTAGATTCTTAGGGTGATTGTTTGTGATAGGCGTCAATAGCACTACTCCCTTTTTGGGTTATCTCAGCTATTGATGCGCGCAAGCCCGTGGGCGACCAGGTTATGGCGTATTGACAGTATGAAATGGCAAAAAGCTTTATTTCTACTATATTATGAGTAGCGGCGTTCACCGTTGTCCATTTCTGCCGCCACTTTTATGCACAGTCAGAAAGTCAAAATCAGATTCGGGTAATTGCTGCAGTTTTGCTTATCAGGATTTGACTTTGGTTATGGCGGGAAACAAGGCGATTCTTTTTCCAGTTTTAAATTAATATGGTTTAAATCTGTGTTTGGCGGAGCTGGTGCGTACTGGTAACTGAGCCAGTCAGCACATGTGTGTGTTTCTGGTTTGACAGCAACAACCCGTCTGTCTCCAATATCACGCTAGATGCTGTGCTGCACACCGTCAAGAATGCCGCTGCCAAGCTTTACTCTTGAAATTACAAAGTATGCGGTGTTTATGTCAATATATGTTGTTAAACAAATGGAAAAATTACAAAACTTTTTTCGAGATTGTGTCGTGTTACCAGAGATCGCCATG
This sequence comes from Coemansia sp. RSA 1199, assembly GCA_027578755.1. Classification (NCBI taxonomy): domain Eukaryota; kingdom Fungi; phylum Kickxellomycota; class Kickxellomycetes; order Kickxellales; family Kickxellaceae; genus Coemansia; species Coemansia sp. RSA 1199. The sequence continues at coordinate 1,790 of JANBTU010000078.1, forward strand.
GTGCTTCTTTTTCGGCCGAGGAGCAGCGTGGTGCGGGACTTCCTCAATGTAGGTTGTGGGGTACAATACCACATCAGTATGAGCCATAGGATACGCGCCTGCACCGAAAATCGGGTCAAAATACTGGTACCCATTGTCCATAGGCGACGGCACAGGATTTTCCGTGTGCAGCCGCGAATAATCCGCAGTAAACAACGAATTGCGATTATACACCGACGACCCCTTGTTGTTTGTAACATTGGGCGACTGCACATCATACATACGCTGCAACCCATCCTGCCTTAGCTTATCCATCCACTCTTCCAAATACGCATCACGCCGCACAATACAGCTCATGATCGGCACGGCCATAATGCTCCACCAAAACACATTAGTGGCGAAATGGTCAAACGACGTGGTAAGCACACGCAGCCGCACGTTGAGCGGAAACATCGGTGCCGCATAGTGCATAACTGTGGTGAAAATAAGCACAGCAAACACGGCGGAACACGCAACAAGCATCTCCCGTGCCTCATTGAACGAGCTTTTAATGTGGCGAATGCGCCAGCTCAAAACTGCTACAACGAGCCACGTCACCCATACAATGGCAAACACAGATGCTTTAAACCCAGTCTCATAGTAGCAAATGTCGACCAGAGTCATGTAGTGAATGGTCAGCTTTGGCGATACGACTTGCGACACGATGCCATACACGAGCATACACAAGCAGTACGCTACATACGGCACGTATAAGCCCCAGCCGCGGAATGGCTGGTTTTTGCGAAACACACGAAACAGTCCATACGAGCGCATGGCAATAAGCGCGCTCAGTGTGCACACGCCGAGCAGAATACGCACCCACACGCCAAACGCCTTGCAGTTATGAAGCGGCGAGTGCTCAAGCGGTGCATGTCCATTTGCTTGTATGTCGCCGACAAACCACAATATGCCGGCGACCATCATGCATGCCATGAGCACCGGGCTCTTGCATTTTAGTGGCGGGTACTTTCGGTTCCACAACATAAACAGCACAGCTATCACGTCGATGCTGTACACGCATGTTATTATAATGATCATGATCCAGTCGGCCTTTCCGCGCGGGTCTAGCCGGTATCCCAGCCTTTGTGCCATTTCCTCGCGCCAATCCTCGGTATACGAAAACGACAGTTGGTTGCCCATTCCTCGTTACAGCTAAAATAAAATAATAAAATGTAGTTTTGTAATGCTTTTAAAGAGAAAATTGCGAGCAAAGGAAAAATGCACGAGTGTCAACTTTAACCGAAAAATCATGTTGGCTTGGTGTTTCTAGTTTTTTACCGACCTTGCTTCCTTAAGAAGCAGCTTGATGCAATTTTTACCCCGAAAATGTGTTCTTGCGATTGCCAGTATTGCTGATTTTGGCTTATCACATTGTGAGTCTATCAAAAATGCGATAATCCCCATCAATGTAGTTTTAGATACATGTTCATCGGCGCAGCCATCCCCTATTTTCTCCCCCAATCTTGCTCTCCTGGTTTCTGCTCGCACATTTGAAAGAAAAACCAGCTCAAAACTTGATACTCGCTCACACATGTCAACCATGATTATTGTTGGCGCACAAGCAAAAACATCAGCTGATCTTGGGCTGGTAATTGGAAAATGAATGTCAATAATTTGTTTGCCAAACAAGCAATAAAAATGAGGAAAAATGACATTTTTGGAAATAAAATGAAAATCAGACAAGCTGGCGATCGTTTGCGTATCCCAAATAATGTTCAGACCAGCCGACAGCGCCATTCCCAGACTCAAAACCCAGCAGCAATGTATGGCCAGGCGAATCAGGGCCCAATGTTGGCACAAATACTCGGATGCTTGTTGTCCTCTGGCGCGTTATAGTAATAAAAGTCGTGGGCTTTATACGCAGACTGCGGCTCAAACACCTCGATTGTGTGGCCACTGGACTCGATCTCGTACATGCGCTGCAACCCGTCCACTTTTCAAGATACGTTTTACAACGGAATATGCACCAAACCACTGGTTTGCCAATAATAATCCACAGCAGTGCATTGCAACACGCATGATCAAGCAATGTTGACAGAATGCGGAGCTGAAGCTGCATTGGGTAATTTGGATAAAGTTCGAGCCACAAGTCAGCAAACTAAAAGACCTAGCGTTAATTCATATAACTATGTAAATAAGCTGTTACAGCTTCTCAGTCAGCTCTGGAACAATGGTGAACAGATCGCCGACCAGTCCATAGTCCGCAACTTGGAAAATCGGCGCATCAGCGTCCTTGTTGATGGCCACGATGACTTTGCTGTCCTTCATGCCCGCCAAATGCTGGATCGCGCCTGAAATGCCCACCGCCACATATAGCTCCGGCGCGACAATTCGTCCGGTCTGGCCCACTTGCAGACTGTTGTCACAGTACCCGGCATCGACCGCCGCCCGCGACGCCCCCACGGCTGCACCGAGCTTATCAGCCAATGCGTAAATTACTCCAAATCCCTCTGCGCTCTTCACCGCCCGGCCTCCCGACACCACACGCTGCGCCGCCGCCAGATCCGGCCGCTCACTCGCCGCCGTCTCGCCCCTGAGCCACGTGCTCAGGGTCCTTGCCTCCACCTGTGGCGCCTCCTCCTGCACCGCCTCCCCGCCCTCCTGCGCGGCCGCAAACGACGACGTGCGCACGGTCACACACACCACCTCGTCCCGCGTGCGCACCGTCGCCAGGGCGTTTCCCGCATACACCGGGCGCACAAACGTATGTGGATCTTCAATGGCCACCACGTCAGATATCGCCTGCACGTCTTCCAGAGCAGCCAATCGCGGCAACACGTTTTTGCCGGCGGCCGAATGCGCAGCAAACACATGCGATGCTCCCTCGTGTGCCCGCACAGCGCGCAGCAGCTCGGCGGTCGGCTCGGGCATCGCATGGTCGTATTTGCTGTCTGCCGCCACCACTACTTTAGTCACTCCCGAGATTTTCTGCATGCGCAAGGCTGCGGCTGCAGAGTTTGAGCCGGCCACAACAGCCACCACTTTGTCGGATATGGTGCGGGCGGCGGTCACTGCGTTGAGCGTCCCCGAGTCGATCTCGCCGTTTCGCAGCTCAGCGTACACGAGCGACGACAGTCTCATGCGCCCACACACATTGTGTCTAAGCAGTGGCGCTGCTCGTACACTGCCTCGCGATAAAAGTCCAAACATGTCTAATTGAATCCTAAAGTGTTGCTATAATTCAAAGTGAAACAAATATTCTACACGTGAAAGGCCGTGGGAAGCATGTTATCGTGCTCCGCATGTAACGTAATTAGAAAAAGCTGATCAGATCGTGATGTCGTCACATGCAACCCTGATCCATCCAACCTCCGAAGCATTCATGTGAAACTTTCTGTTCTACTCTGCAAGATAACAAAATGATATACACTTCAGTTCGAGCATTCAGCAGCACTCGTGGCGTGCAGTCGGCCATCCGGCGGGTGGCGGTGGTGGGCGGCGGGCAAATGGGCTCGGGCATCGCGCAAGTAGCAGCAACGTTCAACCACAACGTTACGCTTGTCGACGTCAACCAAGAAGCTTTGGACAAGAGCCGCACGTATATGCAAAAGTCGTTGGCCCGCGTAGCCAAGAAAAAGTTTGCCGACGACGCTCAGGCGCAGAAGCACTTTGTCGATGATGTGCTGGGCCGTGTGTCCATGTCGACCACGCCGTCATCGGCCGTAAGCAATGCCGATCTGGTCGTTGAGGCCATTGTGGAGAACATTAAAGTCAAGCAAGACTTGTTCGCATCGCTCGCGCCCCTTGCGCCTCGCTCGTGCATTTTGGCCAGCAACACAAGCTCTCTCTCGATTGCAAACATCGCCGAGCCTTTGGACGCTCAAGTGCGCAGCCGCTTTGTCGGACTGCACTTTTTCAACCCAGTGCCGCAGATGAAGCTGGTTGAAGTAGTGCGCTCCGCCGAGGCTCACAACGATGTTGTAGCCAAAGCGGTGGCGTTCGTCGAGGCGATTGGAAAGGCACCGGCGGTGTGCAAAGACACTCCGGGATTTATCGTTAACCGGTTGTTGCTGCCATATATGATGGAGGCTATTCGGCTGTTGGAGCGCGACGTGGCGTCGGCTCGTGATATCGACACGGCCATGAAGCTGGGCGCCGGATATCCGATGGGCCCGTTCGAGCTGTGCGACTATGTTGGACTTGACACGATAAAGTTCATTGTGGATGGATGGCACAAAGACGCGCCAGGCCTACAGGGCAGCGAGCTGTTTGCGCCCAGCACCAAGCTCAACGAGCTGGTAGCCAGCGGCCGTTTGGGCGTCAAATCAGGCGGTGGATTCTACGACTACTAGTTCACATATAGTGCTCTTTTTATCTTAACACTTTCATAACTTCCTCGTATGTGGCAAACACAATAGCACCAGAGAACATAAGGCGGGCTAGTCGTGGAGTCGCGCCCTTCCACAGCGCCCGCACGCCCTCACTTGATGTTACACGCAGCGCGCATTGCAATGAACCTGTGTACTCGACAGCTGGGCTCTGCATACGCGTCTTGACCACGTCAAATGGCATTGTCGAGTACACCGTGATGACGCCGGCAGCCATTCCCAGGGCAAACGAATACACAACCGGAATGTTTTTAGCATCGACTCGAGCATGCCGAACCATGAGCTGCTTGAGCGAGTCGTAAGCTGCGAAGCGCACGCACGAGTTGGCGCCCTGGCGCATCATAACCGGCCCGACGCCTCGGTACAGCCCCCGTATGCCGCCGGTGTGTATTACAGAGCGCACGCAGTCAAGAGTGCTGCGGAACTGCGAGCTGGGCATGCACTGGTCGTGAATAAGCCGGGTCTTTATAGTTTCAGAAGGCGCAACCACTGTGCCGCCCTCAATCACCCCCGCACACATTCCAGCGAGCATCATCCGCGGCATGCTGAGCGTTCCGTCACGTGCACGCAGCATTTCTTTGACGGTGTCATACGTGAGAAACCGGACGCCGGCTTTGGCAGCGTTGCCCACGAGCATGGGCGGCAGGCCGCGGTACAGGCCGCGAATGCCCTGCGTGCGAAGTGTTGTGGATGCGCAGTCGATGGGCCCCGAGTACACATGCCCGCCTTGCGCTGTGTATTGCTGTGATCCTTGCAGCTGCATTTTGGTTTTGACCAGCTCGGTCGGGTACGTCGCTGCGCCTTCCACGGCGCCGGCAAACGTCCCGGCTATCAGCGAATGCGCTGCCTTGTCCTACTCTGCCTTGTTAGTACCTGCATTTCCATAGCACTTTAAGCGTATATGCGCACCTTTTGCTTTGCCATAAAGTGAGTCAAGAGACAAAAAGGATCTAATCAAACCCCCGTTTGCTCCCATGCTTAATCTCATCAAATCACCCTAAACTTTTCATCTCGTCTCTTCTCCTTGTATTACTCTACTAAACATGAACTGCGTGTTTCGCCGCACGTTTACGTCTGTTAGTTTTATTGCTCCGATTATAGCTGGCAAAATGAACAACTTGCAGCCACGGTTACAGACTCTCGCCCAGCTCATTCCGCCCCTAACTGCGTCAATGCACAAGGGCGAATGCGGCCGTGTGGCGGCAATTGGCGGCTGCGAAGAGTATACGGGCGCTCCGTATTTCGTAGCTTCCACCGCACTTCGTTTGGGCGCAGACATTGCATATGTTTTATGCGAAAAAGACGCAGGCACGGTCATTAAAGGATACTCGCCTGACATTATCGTTGCGCCGTACTTGCGGTCGGTAGACAACCCAGACCGCACGCTCGATGATGTGCACAGCAAGGTCGAGCAAGTGCTGGACAAAGTGCATGCGGTGTCGGTGGGCTCGGGGCTGGGCAACGACGCGAACATTAGCCAGAGCGTGGAAAGAGCCATACGTGCGGCGCGAGAGCGGCAGCTGCCTGTTGTACTGGACGCAGACGCACTATCGCTCGTGTGCACGTCGCCTGAGATTATTTCTGGCTATGCAAACGCAGTGCTGACGCCTAATGCGCCCGAGTTTGCTCGGCTGTGCAATGCGCTGGGCATAGCAACTGACGAGCCAATCGACAAAACAGCGCAGCTCGTGGCCGCGCGGCTCAACGGACCGACGCTGCTGATCAAGGGCGTGCGGGATGTAATCACCGACGGCCAGACTGTGTTTGTCTGCGACGAGACCAGCGGCCTGCGGCGGTGCGGCGGGCAAGGCGATATGCTGAGCGGCGCCGTGCTGACGTTCCTTGCGTGGGGCGAACTGTACAAGCGCGGCGCTTGGAAAAGCACCGCACGTGACTCCATCTCCCCCGCTCTCGTTCCTATGCACGCTGCATATGCGGCGAGCATGCTGACTCGCCACGCCTCATTTTTGGCCTACGAGGAATGCGCCCGGGCAACAATGTCCTCGAGCGTGCTGGACCAAATGGACATCTCGTTCGACAACAAGTTTGAAGAAATCCTGAAAGCCGTCAAGCCCAAATAAATGTGCATGTATTTGTAATGTTACGATGGAAGCGTCATTCCGTATTGGGCTGCCATTCCATCGGCTTTCATTTTGTCGAAAAACTTTCGCCGAAACTCGCGCCGGTAGAACATGCAGTTGTACACAGGCACCCACAGCAGTATAACAAGCGATGTTTGGCTGGCCAGGTACTCGGAAAATGTGCTGGTAATGCGGGCCCACCGATGCGCCGTATACTCCCGAACAACATGGTGCACAACTGTTTGGTATGTAATCGCCACAGACGCCAGCAGCACGATGAGCAACATCTCCCTGTACTCCTTAAACGACGTGTTGATGTTGCGTGCCATGTACGCAACCACCAGCACCGCCGCCCAGCCCGCCCACACAATGCCAAACGACAATTCGGTAAACAGCCGTCCATACACGCACGTTCTCAGCTCAAGCACAAACATAACCGTAAGCTTGTTGCGCATCAGCGTCACTGGAATCCCGTACGCTGCTATAATCACCGCATACACTATGGCCGCCACCACGTATTGCACATATGTGACTTGCTGCCCCCGCTTAAATATTCTAATGTATACGTAGAGCCGAAAAATATGTACAAACACATACATAAATATACCGACCAGTATACGGAACCATAGGGCAAACAGCACACAACTGCTCGTAAAGTCAAAATATCCGTTAATGTTAAAGTTTGTACCGATTGTGCCCAAACACCAGAGCATCATGCTCAAATACAGAATGCCGATGAGTTTGATGTTTTTGGCCCGGAGTGGTGGATAGTTTCGGTACCACACGACGTAGAGAAACAGCAATGTGTTTAGAAACATTAAAACGGCGCCGACTGTTATTGAAAATATGTCTACAAAATTGGCTTGCAGCGGATGCGGAGTAGTTGGAAGCTTTGCCATACGCCCAACCGCATGTTTTATTAATATTATTTAAAATACACGTTAGAGAGAAAAAAAGAGTTGGGTGGCATTGCGTCGAGTGTTTTGCCCGTGTATGCAACAAGCAGTTCTTTTGGCGCATAATTGGCATAATCCAAAGGATAAAGGAACTGGAGATCTAGACCAAAAGAAAAAATATTTTATGACACCTCCATTTCCCTCGTTCTGTAAAATGGGGGATTTGGATACAGCCAACAAGTGTGTAAACAAGTGACGCTTTTTTCAAGCAAACACATGCGCAATGATAACTATGCAATATTGGCCGTACACAAGGAAAAACACTGACGCAAATTTCCATATTCTCACAACTTTTTCAATTCCCCGCTACTCGGTGGAAAATAAAAGTGCAGCCAATGGGTGTGTGTAAACAAGTGACGCTTGGGCTTTTTGAGCAAACACGTGCGATGATAACTATGCAATGCTAGTCATCGTACATAAGGAAAAACACCGACATATTCTCTCCTTTTCCATGTACAAAAACAGTTTAAGAAACATCTCTTGAAATAGTGGCACAACACGAAAAGGCATGTCATCACTCATATCGGACAACTCTTTTATCTATCATCCACGCGTCCACAAACAAACGCCCTCCACAAATCACACCTGTATATTCCAAAGCACAAAACAACCTTATTTTTGTCTCTTGGCAGCGAGTGTGTGAACTATCCACAAAAAACAAGCAAACTTATCAATCACGTTTCTTTCTTCAAAGCAGCCAAAACAACAAAAGAATTTTTTTGTACGTTACAAACGCCAAATATACACGTAATACGCAGATCAAAGATAAGACAGAGCCAAGACGTTGTCCAATTCAGGACAAAACATATCCGGGAATTATTTAAACAAGCAAAATTTTCGTATTTTGCATGCCGGCTGCAAAGCCAGCACCAACATATGCATTAATCAACTAGCATATTCTTTGAAAAAAGTAACCACTTTTGCAGCCTCAGTATGAGCCGTATTGGGGGTGCTGAGAACCGAGATTTTTATTTTCGACATGGGTCGGAGAAGGGGGTTTTCAAATAGTGGCTATATAAACAACACAAAACATCTATATTCCATGTTCATATATAGCTTTGCATTTGGGAATAAAGTAGCTCCAATATTCGCTTGTTTGCCGGGCCTTTTTTGTATGACAATATTGTAAGTTTTTCGCTTATTACCGGTCCATGTTTGTTGATAGCGCTAAATTATGTCTGCCAGATAGTCACACGGGATGCAGTGATGAGGAACAAGTGCCAGATGTCGATGGCACATTTGGGTACGTGCCCCAGAACTCTACGCAGTACGCGTCCCAGAGTACCACGCAGTACACGCCTCAGAGCTCCGACCAGTACATGTCACCCGACGACGATCCAGTCGGCATGCTCAACTCTCTTTCGCTCACAAACGATCCAAGCCCTATGCAGTACCCTGGTCAGGCTCTGTACCATGTGCCGGGCCCTGACCCCTTGCCCTGGCAAACCGCTCCAAACGCGTTGCTCTCCACCATGCTCTTTTCGTCCGCCAGCACCAACCTGGTCCCGGCCATGCCAGTTTCTGCCGACACAGTGCCGCTTCAAAGCAACGGACAGTTTCATGCCGATATGATGCCATTTAACAACGCAGGACCGTTCCACCCGGACGCGATGCCTTTCCAAAGCAACACAGGTCAGTTTCACTCTGACGTTGTGTCCTTCAACACTGCGCCGTTTGGCCAGAACATGGATCCGTTCCACACCACTGCGGCGTTAAACACCAGCATAGATCAGTTCCCCGCCGAACCAGTGTTCTACGACAATGCACGACAGTTCCGCACTTCACAGCTCCCGATGACCGCACCCAACTCGTCGTTCTACAACTCGACGCTGGCGCAGCCCTCGCTCTACACAATGTCTCTGTCGCAGCCGCCCACGCGTACCACTGTCCAGCACCACCCACAGTTTCTCTCGCAGCCCAGTGGATTCTCAGAAGTGCCGCGCCCAGCGCCCAAAAAATGCAGCGTCTGTGGCGTCACTGATACGCCCACATGGAGACGACATGCAGCTACTGGAGCCCAAGTATGCAACGCCTGCGGCTTGTACTACAAGCTGCATGGCCGTGACCGTGTGTTTGTTACAAATGCACGAGGATTGCGCGTTGTGAAGCGCCAGCCCCGAGGCACCGCCCGCCGCAACGCGAGACGCACGCGGGCCCGCGGTCCCCAGCTGCAGTTCACTGAATCACACTCAAATCCTGAAGCCCAGCCCGACAACACGTCATTGTACCAGTTTAACCTCCAGCGCTCTCCTTTCCATCATCCACAAAGTTAATATAACTTTTATATGACAAGAATCAAAAAAAGAAAAACATACAGGTGCAGGCTAGAGCATGGCATCGGCATACGAGCGTTTGCGTGATGTGGATGAACCACTCTCGCTCGTGTACGCGGGCGATGAGAGCAGCTCGTCGATAAACGCTGTTGGGTCGACAAACTGAGAGTCGAGTGTTCCGTGCTGCGCGTACATTGCGCTCTGGTCCACCACAAGAGGCGGCCCCACCAGCAGCGGATCAGACTCCAGCGGCACCAGCATTGGGTCTGGCTCTTGCAGCGAGCTGAGCCATATGTCATTTGCTGAGCCAGTCAGAGACGGCTCGGTCACGGGACCTGGCAGAGCAAACATTGGGTCAGCATGCACTGCGCCAAACATCAGCGAGCCCAGCAGATCGTCCATCGTCGCTGTCGGCTGGCTGGGCATCCACGGGCCAAACGTATCCTGCGCAATCTGGTCCATGCCCAGCGGCGACACCACCGGACTCACCATCGTAGTCGTCGACACCGGCGACACACTCGTCATATCCGGCAGCGCAACCATCTCCTGCACTGGCTCTGGCGCAACCGATATCTTCGTGTCCTGCTCCAGCGACCCAACACTAATCCCATGGCTCTCCAAAATGCGACGATACTGGTCGCGCTCCCTCGACACAATATCGATATCGCGCTTGAACCGCTTGTTGCTCTCGACAAGCGTGTCGTACTGGGATGCCCGCCACTTTACTTGCTTTTGGCGCACTTTGTCTTTTTCGCGGAACTTTTTCTGCGCCCTCCGGTTCTGCTCTTTGCGCCGCTCGGAGGCGTCCATCGCGTCCTCGGCGTCTGAGGGCTCGGCCGACACACGTGCCGAGGATATTGCTGCTGTGCCGCGGAGCGCCGTCACCAGTGCATCGACGCTCGCCGTGTCTTTGCTCACCGAAGATTTCGACCCTGCGCCTTCATATCCCAAAGCTCGTGGCCCTGTCGCATCCTCGTTTACTAAACTCCTCGGCCCTGCAGCACCCTCATACACCGACGTTCTTGGCCCCGTCGACCCCTCATACACCAAGGATTTTGACCCTGGCTTGCCATCGCCTGCCAAACCTCTCCGTCCAGGCCCATCAGACGAACTAGCCGCCCGCACCAACGCCAAGTCCTGCGACGACAACACACCCTGCGCACTTTTGTTCATCATCATCCGACCCACACTCGCCGGCACACCGCTCGACCCTGCCGACTTTGCCAACGAAGCAATAAGGCTTTGCGATGCACCCACATCAAAACTCTTGTTCAGCGCCTTGATGCTCAGCTGTGACTCGTGCATCTTCTTCAGCTGCTCATCATCAAGGCTCTTGGGCACAGACGTAACTGCCGGCACCAGTCGCCGCAGCGCCACTTGAGGCAACCTACTTAGCGACATTCTGAATCTAATGGAAATGCGAAATAAAACAATAAACAAAATGCACAAATAACTTGGTTTGGGGAAAAGGTGCGGAAAAATAACGTTTGGGGAAAGTAAATATAAAGAAAACCCCCTAACAGCTAGGCACAAATGGGGTTCAGCCCGATTAACAAGTCATGTATAAAAGAATGTAACGACTGGTTAGGAGAAATAGTCTTTCAGGGGGTGAACAAAATCCAACTGTTAATATACTTTGAACTTTGCCATAGTCTTGGCAGCAATTAGCTTTGCGATAGGAGTAGGGCCAATCGCGGAACGCCAAAGCCACGAGACAGTGCCGGACATTATCGGGACCGCATATTTATCAACTTTTTGGGGAAGGATAAAGGCGGAGCGCTGATTTGCCACTTTAAAAATGATAATACAAAAGCAGATGCGCTGTGGTGGCACCCAATCGCAGACACACGACAGCAACAATTAGCACTAAAATTAGTGCCAGCGACGACGGGCTTGGACCCCGCTGCCCGCCAACAACATAGCGCCCGCCAATAGTCAGCCGCCGCACTGGCATCAACACCGCAAGCGCCCACACTCGCACCCCCAACATATCCGACTCTGCCGTTCGTTTGGCAGAGTGCGGCGGCTCGGTCTTTGGGGCCAATCGCCGCTGGCGGATTGCGGATTGCGGCTCGGTCCGCATCTGCACGGACCCGGTGCTCAGCGCCCGCACCGTCCGCAACGGCGCATTGCGTACGAGCTGCGAACGCGCCTCGCCCGAACCGTCTGACGCGTACGCGTCAGCCCCGCATCCGATCGAGCCGCACCCATCGCATGCGCCAATCACGCCTGCACTCGTGTGTACAGCCAACAGCGCTTGTTGAGCCGTCTGCGCCTGATGCACACGCAAGCGCTGCCCGTTACAAAACACATTTGCATCGCCTGCCTCCCGCGATGCCTGCACTGTCACCGTGCACAGTTGGCCCTCGATCGACTCGGTGGTAGAACGCGCACATGTGACTGTACGGACCACATATCGCAAGCCCTGTGCAAACACATACACGGCCAGGCCGCCCATGGCCCATGCACCGCTCGGGATCGCGTCCAGGTCGCAGCAGCGCTCGCCAATTGGCCCTGAATGCGCCGAACCGACAAATACCCGCACATCAATGCCCCGTGGGAACATGCGCGCATCAACCACCACATCGGAAACGACCGGAACCGGCGCCGAGCCCATCCCGCGTTCTTTGCGTAAGCTGGCCACGTGTTCAGTGACGTCATCAGGAACAGCCCCGGGAACGCGCACCCGTGTTTCAAACACATGGCCCTGCACCGTCTCGTGCTCGACCAGCGCCCCATCGAATCTCCGATAAAAAGATAAGCGCTGCCCGTCCACATCCTCCTCAACCACCTCGCCCAGCACATGCGCACCCCGCAGAGCCATGTGCCGCACACGCGATGGCGAGTCGACCCGCGGCCACAGCGGCTCTTGCAGTCGCTGACGCAGCTGCTCAATATGCTGCTCAGGCACTCGAGCCGACAGTGCCCGGCGCAACGCTAGTGGCACAGAACCCACAATGTCTGCGCAGCACGCGACAGTGACGCGACACGATGGATACGCGTACGCGTGGCCGCGCGCCCGCTCAAACCCGTCGATGGGATCAATGCGTACCGCGTACATTGGCACATTTGCGCGCACTGCCGACGATATCGGCTGCGATCCAGGCACACTGGCCTCCACATGCGTAACCGTAGCGTCAAAGTAGTCGCCAGGCCGCCCGCCGCCGCACGTCGATTCTACACCCTGCCAGTTACCCAGACCCTGCTGCCAGTTACGCAGGCGCTGGCGTGCGGGCAAATACGGTGCCTGTTCGACCGCTGCCACCGTCAGCACGTCGCGTGTGTCGAACAACAGAGGTACGTGTACACCTGCATGCTCGACATGCACGCCATCGCCCACATGCTCAAGCTCGCGACGCTCGTCAAACAGAACGCGGTCCCAATGCGCCCGCTCCCAGCGCTGCGCCAGCACCTGCGCAACTTGCTGCACACTGACGCCCTGCAGCACGCTAATACCGACAGTTACTGGTATCTCCGTACTCAGATCTGCGTCTAATCGTTCATACACTTCCACGTCTCCACTTTGCCGCTGCACCCACCCGTCTGGATCCTCTCGAGCCGTCATCAGCGACCGTGTATCACCGCCCTCAAGCTGCCGCAGCTGCACCCAGCGGCTACGCGCAGACTCTGCGTCCAGCAGCTCAATCTCATGCCTCATACGTGTAAACGACTGTTGAATAATCTTGGCAAACTGTTCCGGCCGCGCCAAGCGACAATCTGCTCCCAGTTCGGCCTGCACCGAATATTTCTGAATCGCAATCTGCGCTGCATGCGGTCTTAAGTCGCTGCTCGTCGGCACCGCCAAATCAGACTCGCAATTAAGCTCAGGCTCACAGTGAGCATCAGGTTCAGGGCTGGGCATCCGCTCCATATACAGTCCCTCAGCTGGCGATGCACGAGCCAGTCGTGGCACCTCATGTGTTGCTACCGAAACACACCGTGCATAGAATCCACGACCAGCCTCGTCTCGCCTTAAGTACCGCACTCGCGCTGCTGCTCCGTTTATGGTAAGCCGTGGCGGTACCGACCACGGCGCCACATGCGCTCCCACAGCTGACCATGGCTTTGACGTGGAACTGAGTGATGTGGAGCGCACAGACGCAGAGCGCGCAACGGCCACATGGATCGTCGGCCACGCTGTCTGCACGCCATCTGCTGCTTCCTCAACGCGCGGCAGGAGCTGAGCGCGGTGATGGCTCACGCGGATTCGGGTTGCATGCGGATCAACTTCTGGATCAACAAAGCACGCTACGGCTGACGTTGCATAGAACGGCTCGATCACCACAGTCACGTGGCCTGATGCCCACACGCGATGCTCAATGCGGAACTCCACCTCGACAAACTCACTGTCTTCGGTCAGCGCAGTCAGTGCTCGCCCGCGCCCAGTATGGCGCGACGCCATCGAGCTGCCCATCGACGCAGTCCGCTGCGGCGCGCCCCACGCCGCCATACGATATTGGAACTGTACATGATCTGAAGCTGCCTCGACGCTCAGACACTGCGCATTGCGCGACCAAACCACCGCTGGCGGCACGCCATGCGCGTTCAACTCTCGCGCCAGCTTTGCTACGCTGTCCACAAGCGCATCGCGCACACCGGCCGGCGGAATCGGCGGAAACAGCGTGCTCTTTGCGTCAATCCCCAGCATTGCGCCAAACTGCCGCATGCCCATATTGTCTCCTACAGATAACCACCCGCGTGGATTATACTTTAGGTAATGCGTAACTCGCACCGCATGCTGCTTGCGCCGCTGGCTCTCGACTTCTGCATCCACCGCCGGTGACCCTGTTGCCACGCTCGCACTACGCTGCCGTACGAGCCGCTCATCAGGCGTGTCGCTCACACTTGCCTTGTCCAGCACCCATGCCGATAGCGCCACCTCGGCCCGGATCGTCTGTGTGGGCTCATCGCTCAAAACCTTATCGTCTACCGAGCACTCGGCAATGTCTATGCGACTGCTTCGCGCGTTTGTGCGCCATGCGCGGCACAAAAAGGCTTCTCGTGCGGCCACCGCCCACGTACCATGCGACGCACACCGTAGTACCGAAGCACTGGCTCCAATCTGTTCGATCTCCTGTGCTTCAGTCCACAGCCCCGATACCTCTTTAGTCAACTGGACGTTGCACACCAGCGCCGATACGTCAAACACAGTCCATCCTTCGACCACGGCCTCGGCGCGCAAGACCATCCCGTCCACATCGGTCCGCGACACCGTAACGGCCCCTGTCGTGCCCATCGACACCCACTCGCCTGTTGCAACACTGGTAACCTGCTGCAGGATTTGGAATGGAATATCTTGTAGTTCCGCGTCTTCTGCCTCGCTCATTTCGCCAGCTGCCCGCACCAGTGATGACGAAACCGACGGTGCCATTGAAGCCCGGCGGCTGGCCGAGACAACTCCGTCGCGAGCAGCAAGCACAAAACTAGAAGGTTCAATGTTGTTGACAGTTACCAAGCTGTTGCGTGTCTCTGGTGTTGGTGTGCGACTTTCGGGCGTAGCCGCCAGCACTATTGGCCTGACCAGTGGTGGTTTGGGCTGTGACATGGCAATTCTTGCCTTTGCCGCTCGCTTGCTCGAGCTCGCCGATACCGATCGAACATTGCCTATCGGCGCAGGGTCCAGCGTAAACGGCGTAATATCAATGCAATGTCCATTTACTTGAACCCCTGCATCAGACTCTTGCTCAGCTCCGCGGCTCACCGCAATAGCCACACTGTACACACGGTCCAGCGTCGAACTGTCACTCGCTTCGCTTACAAATGTCGACTCGGCCGACTCGCCGTCGCTGCCTGCTCGTTCCCAGCTGCTCACCATAACTGGCGGATTGAGTATGCGCAGCAAGTATCGCCGGCGCGTGCTCTTTTGCGAGCGAATCGAGTAGCACCGTACAAGCTGCTGAGCCGCCAGCGCCAGCACCATTTTGCGCTCCAAATCCCGCTGCTTGCGTACGGCAATGTGCCCGATCTGGTCATTTTCTGTGCCAGTTGCTTGTGACTTTTTAAATGCGTCCCATGTTTGCTCGAGCTGTGCTGTTGTGAACAGCTCGGGAGCGGCGCTGTGCATCTCGCCAATCGACTCAAACAGCTGTCGAGCACTAGAAAATCCACGTACCGCCATGCTAATGTCGACCGATCTGTGGTCGCTATGCCACTTTGATGCATCGACAACCAGCTCCAGGATACTGCCCGTAAGTTGCGCTCGAGTAGCCACCACCGACTCTTCCTCGCCATCGCGCAAAATTCCGCCGCCATGCGTGCCCAGTGCCAACGCCTCTCCTTGCTGGCGCTCAAACGAACTAGACAGATATGTGGTCAGCGACGACACTTTGCGCATGTGCTGCGAAAGCGCAGGCGGTGCTTGGCTCGCCGATGATGGACGACTCGTTGTTTCCAGATCCAGAATGCGGGCTATAATTGGCTGGTTCACTTCGCTGGCTTGCGAGCTGCGCGTAGCTACTGCGTACACGGCTTCCCACACCGACTCTTCGCCGCGCATCTGCCACTCTGTGCGCTCAAGCGCAATGGCCGGTCCAATGCGTGCTAGTCGTGGCGGTGCTCCGTGCAATCGCAGGTACGCTACCAGCGCTGGCACCAGGTTTGTTGCTGCACGACATGCCAGCGTGTTGTTGGACTTCCACGAATGCAGCTCCAGATGCATAAAACACGTGACCTGCACACATGCACGGGGTTTCCGCGCTACGCTCAGTCCAGGCGTGCGCTGGGTCGACGATGAAATGGCATCAACTGGCGTGCCCAGCTCAACGCACCACGCCCACAGCCGAGACTCGACGCGCTTAACGCCTGCCTGCTGCCGCAAATACGCCGGGTCATCTTCGGTAGTTGGAAATGACGTGGCGACAAACACAGCTGTCGTCGGGTCCACCAATGACGTCTCGACCATCAGCAGGTCTCGCTCATGCGCAAACGCTGCCTTTTGACCCGGAACCGGGTTACGCACCTGCGACCTTGTGATCCGGGTATGCGCATCGAGCATCTCAAGCGTCGTGCTCGAGCTCATAAAATAGTTCCACACACTGCGGATACCCGGGCTCTCCAGCACGCCCTGCCAGTCGCGCAGCTCGGACAGATACGCAGAGTACATGCCCTGTGTGTCTTTGCTCACGTCGGCGTCCAATGGTATCGATGCTGTCATCCGGAACATGTCGCTGCCGTCCACGAGCTTGCGGTCCAGGTGCACCGACACGTCACCGCCGCTAACGCTCTCGGCATGCGTTGTGGAGAGCGCATGTATGGGCTGCCATCCCTCGGCCGTCGACTTTAGCGATACAAACTGTCCGAGCGCCCGAGTCAGCGCTTCCACCTGTCGCCGACGCAGCCTACAAATTCACAGTTTTTTGCATGTATTTAAGCAACTCGCAAAGATGCAAATGCGCATGGTTTGCTCGGCTCTTCTTTGCGATACGCTACTGGTGCAGGTCCAAGTCGGCGTCAATGGTGGCCATGTGCGCTGGTTATTATAGTAAAATAATACAAAAGTTGTGAAATGCAAAGAGGAATAAAATAGCAAAGCAGAAGAGCAAAAACACGTGTCTGAAACAGTTCTAGCCTGATCGAGCCACATCCCACTCTCGACATTATCAGCAGGCAAAAATAACAGCTTTGACACTTGGATTTCAATACTATTCAAAGCCAAAGTACAAAACTGTTGCAGATGTAGTGCGGTCAGAGCTGTGGGTTCCATTCTTGTTGTAGTTGCATTCAGAGATAGTCAACTGGTTGTTGCGCAAAAGTAACACATTTGTTGTGCGTGTGCCATAGCTTCCCTCTCCAAGACTGCTAACATCTCCATGAACCCGAGGCACAAACACGCACTGCGCTAGATTCTCAATCTTTTGCGGTACGTCTGCATCGTCCACATTGCTAAACGGCGAAGAGTCCCGCATTGCATCCAACAGCGCAGCAATTGTATGTGTGTCCTGGTCATCGTTGTTGGCAAAGCTACGTAACCCTGATAGTGTATGAGCAAATCTGTCGCATCCTCGAGTTACTTTGGGCCACGGGTCACCAATAGTAGAGTTTGACAGGCCTATGACCTGGCCCTGCCCCAATACACACATCGATCCGCAACTGCCATCCTCGTTTTCGCCTCGGTTAGTCACATACACGGCAGTTTTGTGCTCTGAATGCAAATCAAACAACACAAGGTTGAACCCATCGTACAGTTCCCGTTCATCATAAATCTTTTGCGCATAATCGATTACAATGTCTCTCTTTGAGCTGTGAGTTTGCACATGCTGGCCACCAGGCGTAACTGGGTTATCGAGCAGAAAGTCTCGCACAAGTGCGCCGCGGGATATTTTGCCGTCGTGGTGCGGCACTTGTTCGCGGAAGTTTGTCAGAAAGGCAAGGCGGCCTTGGCGGTTGACTCCAATCCACGACCCGCGGTGCGCCTCGTCTGGTGGCTTTAGATCCAAGGGCGCGCAAATGTTCGGCTTGCTTTCCCATATGTGAAAGCCCCGAGTTGGTCGGTCAAAGTACTCGTCGCGGTTGAACGCCAAGACAAGGCTGTAGTCGCCTGTAGCCTCTGCCTGCTCGTCGAGCTTCCAAATCGCAATACACATAGCTTATACAATAATAATATTTGAAGAAAAAGGGCGGGAGAAAAACGCAGCTCGCACATGCCAGTGTCCAAACACTGGTCAATTTGTAGGTGTGACATCACGCCACCACGACCTGAAATCCAAACCCATACATTTTCCAGTCACATGCACAACATTAATAACAAAAAATGAGATTTTCTATAAACTATTATTTACTATCAAACAGCTGACATTTTAGACTAATATGGCCACACCAGAGGCGCCGCTGCGCGAGATTCTAAAGTCGATATCGTTTACACAACTTCCGCTACGGCACATTGAGCCCTTTTTCGAACCTGAAAAGTACAGCACTCCACAACTCTTTATCTACGGATCCCCGCCGTCCAACTCAAAATCAAGCCTGCCCACATTCGACACCGAGTGTTTGCGCACACTAACTGTACTAAAGTTTGCCAACTACGGGTTCGACGTTCAATATACCAACGAGCCCAACGGGTCACCAAACGGCAAACTGCCTTATCTGCTGCTGCCAAACGGCCAGGCGATTCCAAGCGATGGGGTGCTCAAACACTTGGAGGAGTCTGGGCACAAATTTCCCGAGTCTGGATTAAACAGCGAGATTGTATATTGTACAATGGTCGAGCGGAACTTGGTACCTATTGTAGAGTACATAATGTGGGTGGACTCTATAGGGTTTGAAAAAATCGGCAATGGTCGGTACCTGCGCAACTATCCACCGTTTGTGCGGTACATGCTCGGATGGTTCAAGAGCAGCAATGTGGTCCATGACTTGCAAGTGCGGCAGACCGAGTACGGCGCAGCACTCGACGGCCAAGTACTGTACGACAATGCGATCCGGGTCCTTGACTCGTTGCTCATGTTGCTCGGAGACCGCGAGTTCTTGGCTGGCGCTCCGAGCCAACTCGACGCATGCGTGTTTGCGTGCCTCAACATTATTATCGAGGCACCCGTAGAGTCACCCATCCGCACTGCACTCTTGCGCACAGACTCTAAATACGAGTCGCTTGTTAGTTTTGCACTGCGAGTTGCTGAAAAATACTTTTAAAATCGGTTCGATTTCAGATAAAAAAAATGTAAACGAGCCGAGCCATCTCATCAGAGATGGCTGATAACAGGCGCGTTTTCGTTCAAATAGTTTATAAACTTTTTAGCTGTTTTCAATCTTTGTAAACTGTGTTTTAATTTGCTGAAAACTACACTTTACAACAAAAGGTGAGCATACTTTGGAGGATTTAACCTTGGGTCGGGTGTTGAATCTGCCAACTAAATCGGCGCAAAAACACAATATTTTTGAATTTAAAGTAGAAAATGGCGTTTCGTAATTTGCTAAGCATGGCACGGCTGGGCAGACAGCCTCGTCAGTTACTGAGCGCGACGAAGCGTTCGTCAATGTTTGGGAAGCGGTTTGCATCGTCGTCGACGCCAGAGGAAGAGACCAACCCATACGAGCAGGATCCGGAGGAGACGTTCTACCGGCCAATTGACAAAAAGCGTGTACCTCCTGGCTGGGTAGCACCGTTGAGCTTGAGCCCTGGCAGCTGGCCAGGCCCGCAAACAACGTCGTCGCTGACTACGCGAACGGAACTAAAGCCGTACACGATCAACTTTGGGCCGCAGCATCCAGCAGCGCACGGTGTGCTGCGTCTGATTCTCGAGCTGAACGGCGAAGCAGTCGTGCACGCAGACCCTCACATTGGGCTGCTGCACCGGGGCACGGAGAAGCTGATGGAGTACCGCACATACTTGCAAGCGCTGCCATACATGGATCGGTTGGACTACTGTTCAATGATGACCAACGAGGAAGTGTATTCGATGGCGATTGAAAAGATGCTGAACATTGATGTGCCAATCCGGGCAAAGTACATTCGTGTGCTGTTTGGCGAGATTACGCGCATTCTGAATCACTGCATGGCAATTGGCACTCATATTATGGATGTGGGAGGACTGACGCCGTTTTTGTACTTGTTTGAGGAGCGCGAGCGGTGCATGGAGTTTTACGAGCGCGTATGTGGAGCTCGTATGCATGCTGCGTATGTGCGGCCGGGCGGCGTGGCCCAGGATATTCCGCGAGGATTGTTGCAGGATATCTATGAGTGGGCGATCCAGTATCCTGACCGGCTGAACGAGGTTGAGGAGATGACAACGTCGAACCGGATTTGGCTGGCGCGTACGGTGGACGTGGGCAAGATCAGCGCAAAAGAGGCGTTGGACTGGGGAGTCACTGGCCCAGTGCTGCGGTCGACGGGTATTCGGTACGATGTGCGCAAGTCGGAGCCATATGAGGTGTACGACCGCATGGAGTTTGACATTCCGATCGGCACGAACGGCGATGTGTTCGACCGGTACTTGATCCGCATGGAAGAGATGCGGCAGAGCATCCGGATCATCAAGCAGTGTCTTGATCAAATGCCCGAGGGCCCGCACCGGGTCGACGACTGGAAAGTGTCGCCGCCGCCTCGCGACTCGATGAAGAACAACATGGAGGCGCTGATTCATCACTTTAAGCTGTTCTCAGAGGGCTTTAACGTACCTGTGGGCGAGACGTACACGGCGATCGAGGCGCCAAAGGGCGAAATGGGCGTGTATATGGTGTCGGACGGCTCGACACGGCCGTACAAGTGCCATATTCGCGCGCCGGGATACTATCATTTGGGCGCCATTAATGCGTTTTTGAAGGACGCGCTTTTGGCTGATGTGGTAGCGGTTATTGGAACCATGGACTTGGTGTTTGGCGAGATTGATCGTTAGTTTCTTATTTTAGCAGTTTATAGTGTTGTTCACGAACAGTGAGAGTTTTATCTCGTTTTGACTCTCGTGAACAGAATTTTATTTTCTTAAATACTTTTTAGTCTGTCAGCTTGCTGTTCATTTGCATTAAACTAAAAGCATGTAGGTTGTCTATGGACGGAGCTATACATAATCTTGGAGAATAAAAGCCGGAGCAACTACTAGCTATGGTTATTTTATATAAACTAACAAAATAAAAAGTTTCCTCAGCAGCTCTCATTTACTGTGAACAAGACTATATACAGTGCCTCAAATTACCGTTCCATTATTTTTGGAGAAGAATAGAAATCAATAGTGGATGACCTATACCAATTCTACCAGTTTGTAAAGTAGCTCATTTTGACCGCACACGTTATCTGAACCCAAATATATAACTTTTATAGCGTTTCATTGTCTTCAGTTAACATATCTGGCAATTGATTATGCTAAAATGTTAAGCACAGTTTGTTTGCCCAAATTAGACATTTTATATATCAACAGCTAATGCTTTGTCAGCTAACTCTTTTGTCCAGTACTGCTGGGATATGTTTGGGCATGCTCTGGATAAGGTTTGTAATTACTTTTAGAAAGAAATTAGAGCCATTTGGGTACAAATACCCACCCAAGGTTCCAATTGATATTGCATCCATAATTTAAAAGATAAATGTAGAGTTGTGGGGCAGGACAACTTGGGACATCAATTATGTGGTCAGTGAACATGTAGTATAATAAGATATGTTCTGACTTCAAAATAAGTTAAGTTCCTATGAAAATACTACCGGACAACATGTCCTTATATGTGGTGTCAGTCGTGTACTGATACAGGGAAAACCTAATCCAATATGTGATGTGTCATGCATGTATAATACATGTGACATGATACATATCTCACATGATTATACAACAGAACAACTATATGCAGGAAGCCAATGTTCTGCAGGAAATGATCTGGTACCAAACCAAGAGCATTATTTTCCCAAATAGTGTTGTGTTACATAGCATGTATGTTTCTTATCCGTTAGAGATTTGCATATTCAACTTTAATGGCCCCTATTTGGTCCTGAATCATCACACTGCTATTTCCATGATTTATTGTAGTTTAACAATCATCGTCTTTGCTGGTCTCCCCGAGGCCATTCCAGTGCTATCAAGTCCTGTTTAACTGTATCCTATGCGCCTGAAGCGTGTCTATCTGTATAACTTATTTTTAATTCTCTAGAGCCCTGAGACCATGTCTGTGAGCAAATTATATACACATTCTGCTATAGCTCAATTTCTGCAACATATCCTGCATTGGCTGTATTTTCCAACATTAGGTCTTTTTAGTTTGTTTCTCACCGCCTGTAGTCTGCTGTGATTCTGGGGTAGTTTAAGAGTTCCAGGATGACCATGTGAGCAGTTGGCTCCATCAAAGTAGGTGGCCATTGGTTTGCCATGCATTTAGTTCTGGCCCATCTGAGCCAGGAGCAGCTGCCAATAGTTGTTTTGTTGAATACTAATGTACCCAGTAACTGTAGCAATGTAGCTGCCAACTTTAGACGTCATCTGGAAAAGAAAGAGGCCAGCTGGATAGATGTTTGGGTGGTTGCTGTTGGGTAAGGAAGATGAGTGTGTTTGCCAGAGGAATAGCTCAAATTTCTTCCTAAAAATGTCATGGACCTCACTGAAAGCATACACAAACGTAGCCAAACAATATTGGAGGCAAAAGGTGAAACAACAAAACATTAGCTGTTGATATATAAAATGTCTAATTTAGGCAAACAAACTGTGCTTAACATTTTAGCATGATCAATTGCCAGATATGTCAATGAAAAGCTAATAACCCACTATATAAATTATATATTCGGGTTCAGACGACGTGTACAGTCATAATGAGGTATAATATTAAAAGGTGGCATTGTCATAGGTCATGCTCTATTGATTTCTATTTTTCTTCAAAAATAATGGCACAGTAATTTGAGGCACTGTATACCATCACTACCAAAAAAGTCACACTGGAACCAGCTTTGGTAAAAGTGAAAAGCCTGCATTCAAACAAGAATCCAAATTAATTAGCTAATCAATATAATTATTAATATACTTAGCCTCCGGAGCCTTGGCCAGTTCGCCAAACTTTTTGATAAAATGGGTAAGCTCGTCTATGTTGGCACAATCACTTTCATAATCTGGCTCCAAGTAGCGGAGGCACATGACTCTGGGAATTTCCGACACACCGTATTCCTGGGCCATCCCGGATATCTCGTCCACATCAAGCTGTACAAACTTGATCTCGGGGTGCTCCTCGCTGAGCTTGGAAAACATTGGGTTAATCCAAGTGGACTGACTAATCTTCTTTGAGGTAAAGTTAATTGCCACAAACTTGTTGCTGGTGACAAAGTTGTTGAACGACTTTTTGTCCTTGAACTCGTGAACTGTGGCTGCGCCCATATTGTGTCTTGTACGGTGGTTGGAATATGTATGCTAAAGCAAAAGGCTAACAGAAGAGGCTGAGGCCGGTTAAACTATGTTGGTATGGATAAGAAAGTCCAGGAGAGGATCGCCTTGCTGCACGCCTTTTATACACAGACTGTTGTCAGCCAAGATAGTATTGGCCGCTTCTAGTTGGCTGGGAAATGTATGTGCACATCATGCAATCCACACATGCCAAATATGGTCAATTTTCACATTCAACAGGATATATGTATTGGAATAATAAGCCCTGCGTTCCAGCTCAATGTCCTCAGCAACCTGCTCCCACTGGTGGCAGACGGAAATTGGCAACAATAATCACCACAAACAAAAAGTATTAGGTCATCTGGCGGAACCTTGCTCAGGACTGAATAATCCTATTCACCCAGGTGCAGCAAACACTGAATGCCGAGTTGTGAGAAAAGCCAGGCACAAACCTGTGTCGGCTAGTGCAGATGGTGGGAATACCGATTGAGGAATGTCCAACACAGGCTGCTTTGGAAAAACTGGCAGACAAAACACCAGAGGCCACATGTAATGATATATGGTGAGAAAACTGGGTTCTACCATGCGACCAAACAAATTGGACAGCCTTGCATCATACACCATGAGCCAAAACATGTATCCCTGTTATGGCGCCTACAGTTGGCAGCTATTCCCACATCCTGTCAGCTATGTCACATGATACCTAGGATGGACAACTAGTGCCTGATTTGCCAAAAGGATGATCTGATACACTGTTTTTCAACTGTACGCGGATCAGAGAATTCTGGTGCAAAAATAAAAGCTACCTCAGCTCACTGCTCGAGCAACCACTACATATCACTACATATGAGGGCATCTACGGTTTTTAGCACTTGCACACGATTCTTCCAAATGCCGCTGCACTACACGGCCTGGCTATCTAGGAGATACACCATGCACATGCCAAATTATCTCTGGCTGGTTCTATTTTGTTTGCTGACATGCTATTTTTCTGCTGGCACAACACTAATCCTGCTTGGTTCATCTTTGATCCAAGCAACGAGGAATAGGATGCCATTTTGGAATTTATTACTCTTCTTCAATGGTTTAGTTGCAAAATACCCGAGCAACCGCACTACCAATTCCATTTCTATCTAGACACATAAGAATTGTCGCTAACCTCCCGTAGCACTGCTTTTTTATTAATTCAATTTCTGCATATTATAGTGCTTTTTTATATAGTACCATTGGTAAACGTACAACTGGTCGGACTGATGACCAACTGCCGCTGGAAAACACCCCAAAAATTAACTAAACAAATTTAGAAAGAGGAGGATTGTTCAGCCTGCCTGTTCTTGCAATCCTCATTCATTCATTTACAGTGCCACCAGTAACTGTGCCTGTTATATAATCATGTGAGATATGTATTATGTCACATGTATTATACATATGTCACACATGATATATTGGATTAGGTTTTCCCTGTGTCAGTACACGACTGACACCACATATAAGGACATGTTGTCCAGTAGTAATTTTATAGGAAAACTAACTTATTTTGAAGTCAGAACATATCTTATTATACTACAGTGCCACTTCTTTGCAATAAATATTAAAAGTTAAGAGTACATGGCCGATGCAAGTGGAACTGATGTGCAACGTAACTCATTTTAACCATGCTACGCACCCAAACTTGAATATGCAATTTTTATAGCGTTTGATAAACTGTGCAAATATTTAATTAAACATTGGTAGCTGCTTTTATTGAGCACAGTTTTTATAGTGCATTCCAGATTTTGCTCATTTCCATTTTTATGCACATGCGCTGCTTTACCGCTTCTAAATAAAGCTGTGACTGTGGTTTCATGTTAACACTACTCTTTTGCTTTTTTACAGCAATTTTTTCTCTCCATTTTTTGCCATGATGCCTATCACTAAGAACTGACGCTAAACTGTTGAAGCACTTGCTATATTAAAAATATGCCTAATAATCGTAGTAACCAATATTTTGATAACTTTTTGCACATTATGAAAGTCTATCAAAGTTATATATTTAGGTTTGGGTGCGTTACATGGTTAAAATGAGCTACATCGCACCGCAATTGCATTTTTATCGGCCGTGTACTCTTAATTTTTAATATTTACTGCAAAGTTGCACAGCTATTGATAGCACTGTATATCAAATATTAATTAACATATACAGTATACCAAAAAAGATGCAAG
Source organism: Coemansia sp. RSA 1199 (assembly GCA_027578755.1). Classification (NCBI taxonomy): domain Eukaryota; kingdom Fungi; phylum Kickxellomycota; class Kickxellomycetes; order Kickxellales; family Kickxellaceae; genus Coemansia; species Coemansia sp. RSA 1199. The sequence continues at coordinate 27,429 of JANBTU010000078.1, forward strand.
TTGTTTAAAAGTATACAAAATAACATAACGCACGCAAATGTAATTATAATGCAACAGAACTCGCTGTGTCATAAATTATCTGAACCAGAGTACCCAACTAATATCACATTACCTTTTCTTACTAAAATTGTTTTCATTGGTTGTACTAAAGCCTGATGTATTGAATAAAGCCCATGTCGGCCAGGGACATTAAGTGCTAGTGTTTATAATATAATAAAAATGAAAGGCTAACCGAGGTTTTCTAAATGCAGGCGCTACTTTCTTCATTTTAAGCATTTCTATATGTGTGGCTTGCTCTTTTGGCATTTCATGCTAAGCCTAGCATAGCCACACCAAGACTTGCTTTACAATAAAGCTTAGGAAATGCATGTCTATTATGAGCATCAAGATCTAACATAAGGGCAGCAAAATGCTGGCATTGATTCAGTCATATTAAATTGCATGACATGGCTATATACTCATAGTTACAATGAGTATTAGATTGCTCAAGATCTACACATAACTGTGGAACCACACTGATCTTTTGATGTACAGTGCGTTATTAACCGTTCTCAGTGAGTAACTCATCCTCTGTAGTATAATAAGATATGTTCTGACTTCAAAATAAGTTGATTTTCCTACGAAAATACTACAGGACAACATGTCCTTATATGTGGTGTCAGTCGTGTGCTGACACAGGGAAAACCTAATCCAATATATCATGTGTCATATATATCTCATATGACCATACAACAATACATGATGGTCCTGCTCAGCCTCTCTATGCTTGTTTAAAAAGTCTTTTAGAAGTGTGCTCAGTATGGAGGCAAGCAGCTTTAGCTACATTATGTTCTGTGTGTAATGTTAATCTCAGTAGTACATCAGTTGGACTGTATTATTGCAATGAAGGTGACATAATGATAAACAAGTTAACAAACAAGTTGTATACCCACTATGTCAAAAGAGTTGTAATATATATAGACTATAATGACGCATTTTCCGGCACTGCGTCTGCTTGTTTTTAATGCAAATGCTTCCAACTTGAAGTTCTACAATGCTAATACCTTACAGATTAAATTTCGAGGATATGGAATTGACTGTAGTGTAGAGCCATTAATACTAAGCAACAACATAAACTCTCTCATCCAGCATATACACCAAATGGTACCAACAATTAGCAAAATTGAAGTTCATTTTAATGGCCTGCCAAATGAAATTAATTACTTGTGGAAGGTGTTTTCAGATTCTCTGATGGTACTGTTGAAAGGCTTGTGTGAGGTAAATCTATTTATTTCAACCAATTTTCTACCTGCTATTCCCATCAGAAAAGAGCAAATAACTGGATTAACTCAGTTAACATGCTCTTGGAGTAGCAACTTTAAGAGCGTGTCCTAAATTCTGCAAGCCAACTCACAAAGCCTAATCGGGCTCACACTTTATTGTTATCAGTATGAGGGCTTGGAGTATCTTTTAACAACAGACAATTCAACACAAATAGTTTATCCATACCTCGAGCAGTTAATTCTAGCCAACTGGACCACTGACAATTGCTTAACAGTTGGGCACCTGAATAACAATAGTCCATTTCCCAAGCTAAAAAGTCTACAGCTTGGAATTCTCTATCCATTTAATGATTCGGTTCTGTTTAGAGATAACCATGATACGCTGGAGAATTTGTCGATACTTGTCGCTAATCCTTCCATTAAAATGCTTACAGAACATGGTGTATTTGAAAAGTCAAAATTAGGGAAGCTTTAAATTATTATCATTAAACACTGTCGATAGCTTTTATGGTGTTGGATACCGGATCAGGAGATCGTGTAGGGATATAGTCGGGATGTTGTCCTCATCAGAGTCTGTTTTCTTTTCTCTTCAGTTTAGTAATTATCACTCACATCGCAGAACAGAAATCGTCACAAAACAACAATGGAATGGATGTCAATAAAGGCATGTTTGTAAATATGATTAACAATGCTGGCAATATAGAGCATTTAATAATTAATGATTCAAAGATATCCTCAGCTTTGCGTTCAGGTTTTGGAAATGCTTGCTTGAAAAAACTATCCCATGTGACATTTATTGATCAACGCTTTAATATGGTAGAACTTATAAATGCACTCCGTCTCATGCCTTTACTCTATGAATTCAAATGCAAAATTTCGACTTTGGGTAATGAGCTTCGGCATCTAGATAGAAGAGATCTGGAAATATTTATTCAAACTCACTGCTGTCCGCTGAACACAAGTATTTTATCGTGAGTAATAACAGACTCAGAGTTTTCATCCACTCACCATGCAATGTCATACATAATGTTTATTGCCAATGCATGTCCAAAACTGCGGAAATCAAGTTTTTATTGAGAAGGCGCAAATTGCAAACTATCCATAAAGCGCTCCTGAGATCGGAGCTGTACAAGAAATATAATTTAACTATAGAATATGTTGAACAAGGCCCCTCCAATTATTACTAGTTGGTTAGCTGACCAATGCATAATTAAGCTTTTATGTTATTAAATATATTTAATAACATACAACTTGGGTTTAGTCGTAATAGTCAATGTGAGCACCGCTCGTAAACTCCCACTTTTCCAGCAGTGTGCACAATACAGCAACTGTGTCGTCCACCTCCACAAGCTTTCCTTCCTTGTGCAACGTTGCATAAAGTGTTTGTTGTTCGTTATCGCCAATCGACTCGCGCACCTCTTGCTGCATACTGTTATTTAGTGGTCCAGGCGCATAACTCAAAGTCTTAATATGCTCGACTTTGTTTTCCTCGGCTACTACTTTGAGCAACTGGTCACGAGCAGCCTTAATCGATGCATAAAGGCCCCAGTTGGGGTATGCTTGGACGGCCAACAACGACGAAATGTTTACAATACACACTCGCTGTGCCCGTGCAGACTGTGCGTGTGCGAGGAAGCGGGAGGTAAGAGAGCAGAACGACGTAAAGTTAATCGCCACATACGACGTAATCTCGTCTTCTGTGTATTGATCGACTTGTTTGCTCAAGTCACCCAGAGATCCTGCGCAGTGCACAAGTGTCATACGCGGCTCGTGTAGCGATTCAGTAACCTGTGTAACCTTGTCCATCACACAACGAGTAACTGTGCTCAAAGAATGAGAAAGATCCAAGTCGGCCACCACGTATGTACGAGTGTAAGAATTGACAGCACGAGTGCTGGCTGCTTCAAGAGCACAACGGTTGCGGCCCACAAGCACAATATGGCGGACCTCGTGTTGCGCACACGAGCGGTCGGCAAGCGCTTGGACTATGGATTGACCAAGTCCGCCGCTTGCTCCCGTAACAACAAACACATGGGCAACTGATTCACTCATTTTTAAAATAGTTTAAAAGCGATAGCTAGAAAGAAAGGGGCAACGTCATCAGTAATTTGATATCCGCATTATTTGGGCCAACGTTTTCCTTCTGTTGTCTGCTTTGACTGTAATCGCACATTTATATTTTATTCGAGTTGTGTACTATTGCATTTACTACAAGGAGTACTTGAAATGAGATTGGCACGAGTGGCCGGCACACTAGCGTTGGCCGTCGTTGCGTGGGGACGCGACCCAGCCACGCCGGCGGTGCACCACACGTACTTTGAATCGTCGCTGAACAAGCTGCTGTACTTTAAAAACCCCGCCACGCTATTGGGCCTCGACCGCACAACAGGCACAGTGCACCGCAGCTCCGACTATGGAGCCAAATGGACAGCAGTATCCGACATTCCTGCTGGCAAAGCATCTCGGCTGTACGCGCATCCGTTCGAGCCCAAAATGGCATTTGTGTTGACCGAAGACACTGAGCACTGGGTAACTCGCAACGAAGGCACGACGTGGGAACAGTTTAGCACACCACTGGCACCCACAACCTCAGGTGAACGAGCCATATCGTTCCATGCGCATCGGACACGGTGGATGCTGTTTACAGGAGAGCGGTGCACGGAAGAGACGGTTGGGTGGTGGCCGTTTCCTCGCCTTGTGTGCCACGACGAGGCGTTTTACACAAAAGATGGGTTCGAGCAGGCGGTGCGAGATCATAAAGACGGAGACCGTACAGGACAGGCCATAACTGCGCTAATGGACAAGAGTTGGGCGGTGGCCAAGTGCATATGGGCGCGGCATACTCCAGAGTTCCAGGAAATGGCCGAAGAAGCTATTTTCTGTCTGGAGATTGTTCCTCTCGACCATAAAGACCGGCGCACCCTTTCCGAGCCAATCAAGCATAGCCCGGCGAATGCAACCAAAGTGCACTATGCCCGTGCACACCGCTCTCTGTCCGACGACCTGGCCGGAATGCTCGACGGGCTGGCAAAGCCCAAAACAGAACGCCTTGTTGTGTCCGAAGACTTTTTCGCCACCCAGCGCATTGTAAGCTTTGGCAGCGGCAACGATGGACGGGGCGGCGACCGAGCCGGTGGCGGTGTCGTGGCAATCAGCGTTGTCAAAGACTTTTTATTGGCAGCCATTGGCCACGCTCATTCTGACGAAATGGATCTTTTTGTGTCGCAAGACGGGCACGAGTGGGCCGAGTCGCACGTGCCGTTGCCGCCCGGAGCCCGCGAAGACGCATATACGGTGCTAGAGTCGACTAAATACGCAGTGTTTGTCGATGTCGAGTCGTCGGCCAGCAGCGTGGCCGGCTCGCTCTATAGGTCCAACTCGAACGGCACGTACTACACAATGTCACTCGAACACACACATCGCGCACGAGACGGCGCGGTGGACGTGGAGCGTGTGCATGGAGTAACGGGCGTGGTTATCGCTAACCAAGTATCAAACTGGGACCAGGCGCAAAAGGGCGATATACTCGGCCGGCACAATCTGAAGCTCCGGTCCCGCATCTCGTTTGACGACGGCGCAACGTGGCGCTACTTGCGCGCACCCACAAAAGATGCAGATGGCCAAAAGTACGCGTGCTCGGACAGCCAGTGGCAGTCGGGCGAATGCGCTCTCCATGTGCATTCGGTCACATCGACTCGGACGCCCGGCCGTGTGTTTGGCGCTCCAGCTGCACCTGGCATAGTGTTGGCTGTGGGCAGTGTGGGTGCGCAGTTGCTCGAGTGGCGAGATTGCGACACATTCTTGAGTCGCGACGGCGGGCTGACGTGGACGTTTGTGCTTAAAGGCGCGCACCATGTGCAGATGGCCGACAGCGGTGTTGCACTTGTGGCCGTCAGTGACATGGATGCGGTCAACGAGATGCAATACTCGGTTGATGGCGGCCAAAAGTGGCAGACCGTTGCGTTGGAGACCACAGTCCGTGTGACGTCACTTGTGGTGGACGACGATGGCCTGAGTCCGGTAGTTCTGGCTGCCGGCAGTGTGCGCACAGGCACGCATGCGCACAACCAAGTTGTGGTTGCGTTGGACTTTGGCGCAGTGTGGAAGCAACAATGTGCGGTTGACGCAAGCGATCCCAAACCCAATTCTGATATGGAGCAGTTTGTGCTGGATGCGCACGACACGGGGTGTGTTATGGGCCACCGTGCCGAATATGTTCGGCGCAAAGCTGATGCACATTGTGTGTTGCGCTTGGACCGTGTGCTGGAGCCGCAGCTCAGCGACTGTGCGTGTACGGATCATGACTTTGAGTGTGATTATAATTATGATCGAGACAGCTTGGGCAAATGCCAGCTTGAGGGATCTGTGGTTGTGCCCAAAGGCCAGTGCCGCAACAAGAGCGACAAGTTTATGGCGTCGTCTGGGTACCGACGCATTCCCGGCGATACATGCACACCCACTTTGCGAGACCCTGATGCTCCAGTTGAGCGACCGTGTCCACAAGCACAGCCAGAAACACCAACTGACTCGAAGCTGGGCCCTGTAACCCACCACACACTACATGTAAAGGGCGTGCCACGGCTAATGGCGTTCCCCAATAGCACAGACTACTTGCTGATGACGTCCGAGCAGCAACTGTTCCGCTCCGACTCTGAAGGAACAAAGTGGATCGAGATTGATTTGGCAACTGTTGATTCAAAAGTTGGGCGGCCGGTGTATTTGGCCGAGCACAAGTACGACGCACATCGGGCGTTTGTATATACGGACCGCGATGCTCTGCTGTTTACCAACAATAGAGGTGCTACGTGGACCCGCATTAAAGGAGTGCCGGCAAAAGCCAATGCATTGCACATTCGGCCACTACTCGATTTTAGCGCCGAGGACCCTGACTGGCTCCTGTTTATTGGCGGTACCGAGTGTCCAAGCTGCCATACTGAGATCTGGGCGTCTCGCGATAACGGTTTGCATTGGAACCGCGTCACCACACATGCCACAAAGTGCTTGTTTGCCCGTACCCACGAGTTCTCTGCGCTTCCACCAGCATCTGTGGTGTGCACGGGATACGACGGCAACAGCGAGCAGGACCAACCACGAGCCGGTTCTCGAGTGGAAGTACGAGTGTTTACCGAGCCGTTTGGCAAGAGCACTCACCACACGATTAAAGCGCCCGACAGCTGTGAAGTCGGCGAGTTCCATGTGTATGGCCAGTTTATGGTGTTTGCCGCAGTGTGTGGCGATGAGCTACGCATGTGCGTGTCGGACGATGGCCGGACAATGTACGATGCGCGGTTCCCGCCTGGCGTGCACGTGCGAGCCGATGCATTCACATTGCTTCCAGCTCATGCCGGTACCGTGCTGTTGGACGTCGAGTCGGTGCGCAGCTCAGCGCAATGGGGCTCGGGCTGGGGCGAGCTGTTCGCCAGCAACTCCAACGGCACGCATTTCCACCGCGTACTCCAGCACACAAATCGCGCACCTTCAGGGTCTGTCGACGTTGAACGAGTAGCTGGGCTGCGCGGCATGTTATTGGCCAACCGAGTATCCAACGCCGACGCTTTGGGCCACCCTGGCGTGCACAAACGATTACATACCGTGGCCAGCTGGGACGACGGCATGTCGTGGCACGCACTTGCACCTCCGTCCGATTCAAAGTGCGACGACTGTTCGCTGCATTTGTTTGGCCCAGCAATGATGGGCAACGCACATTTTGGCGCTCCTTCTGCGCCCGGAACGATGGTTGGCGTGGGATCTGTGGGCACACATCTGGGCCGGTACACGCAGTCAAGGACTTTTATGTCTCGCGACGGCGGTGTTACGTGGACTGACATTGGTGATGAGGCACAGCATGTGCTGGTTGACCACGGAGCACTCATTGTGCTGGTCCCTGATGCCAAGCCTACTGATACGCTGCGGTTCTCGGCCGACGGCGGTGCGTCGTGGACGTCGTACCGCTTTTCTGATACCCAAGTGCTTGTCGACAGCATCGAAGCAGGTGACGGCGGTGGCCAGCGTGTGTTACTGAGCACTCGACCATTCGTTGAGTCTGGCGGAGTGTCTCTCGACGAGTCACTCCTGGTTACCGTTGACTTTTCCCAGCTGCACGCACAAAAGTGCGTATTGGACGAACGCGACCACACACGGAGCGACTTTGAGCTGTGGACTCCGCGCTGGGGACCGAGCCGTCGTGACGCGTCCATGTGCATACTGGGCGCTGAAACATCGTACTGGCGGCGCACTCCACGAGCTGCGTGCTTTGTGGGCGACGAGTTTGCCCCGCCATCCACTCGCACTCGTGTGTGTGAATGTTCAATGTCTGATTACGAGTGCGACGAAGGATTTTGGCGCAACGACTATGGCGAGTGTGTGCTCGACGGCGCGGACCCTGAGCAGCCGAGTGGGTGCCGCGATGGGACGTCGTATGTGGGACGGTCGGGGTACCGGCGCATGGCACAAACTGAGTGCACAAATGGTCCGGATCTGACCCGCCCTGTGCAGCGTCTGTGCGGCCGGGCAGGCGGAGTTCACGCTAGTGCACATGTGCTGGATGCGCCCATTGCTGATTTGCAGTATTTCGCAAACTCGCCACATATGGTGGTGCGTACGGATACGGGCAAAGTACATGTGAGCCTGGACGAAGGCTCGAAATGGACGCCGTTGCCCAGCCCTGATTATGCAGAGCATACGCCCACCGAGTTTATGTCCATTGTGCGGCACCCGTATTTCGAGGACTATGCATACTTTGTGCCCCACGCTGGAACTGTTGCGTTGTACACAGACGACGAGGCACGCACCACTCGAGTACTCCATCTGCCTGCTCTTCCGGCGTTGCATCCGCCGCTGCGGTTCCATCCCGAGTACCCGGACTGGCTGCTGTTTATGGGCAAATGCACAGACCCTGGGTGTTCGGCCCAAGGATTCGTGTCGCGCGATCATGGGTTGCATTGGGACGCAGTGCATGGAGCTTTGGGCCCTGCAGGGTGCACTTTTTTGCGCACAGACCGTGCCCACAAACCCCATCGCCAAGCCATCGCATGCGCCCGCCACATAGACTCGGGGGGCGACGTTGTGGTCAGCGAAAACTGGTTCCGCAGCGAGCACACGTTGGTATCCAATGCGACTGATTTTGCCATATTCGGCGAGTTCCTTCTTGTGTCGCAAGACGCGGACGACGGGCGTGCGCTGACCATGCATGTGTCAAATGACGGGCACTCGTCTGCGGTAGCTCAGTTCCCCGGCGACGCACATACCATGGACCCTGCATACACCGTGCTTGAACCTGCGGCAGGGTTCGAGTACACCGACACCAACGGCCGCACCCATACGACGCCAGGCAGCGGCCTCATGATGCACGTGACAAAATCAACAGAGCCCGGATTCGAGTGGGGCACACTGTACACATCAAACTCCAACGGCACTTACTACCGGCGATCGCTCGAGTATGTCAACCGCGATGAGTCCGGACTTGTGGACTTTGAGCGTATCCGAGGCCTCGAAGGCATTGCTCTGGCCAACATTGTATCCAATCCGCAAACGGCTCACAACGGAACGCCCAAACGCTTACGATCAATGGTCACGATGGACGGCGGCGCACGGTGGCACTATTTGCGTGTCGAAGGTTCAACACCATGTTCGCAGACTGCGCCCCAGTCCGGCTCATGTGCTTTGCATTTGCATGGGTACACAGAAGTGTCTGATCCGGAAAACATATACTCGGCTAAAGGCGCCATTGGGCTTGTAATGGGCGTGGGCAACGTGGGCCCGCACCTAAGTCGTATTGGCCAGGCTTCTACGTATTTGTCAACAAACGGTGGTGTGTCGTGGACGCAAGTGCGCAAAGGCCCGATGTGGCACGAGTTTGGCGACCACGGAGCACTTCTCATTGTGGCCGACCGCATCCACCCCGTCTCTGTTGTCGAGTACTCGCTGGACCGCGGCTCGTCGTGGCTCACTCTCCAGCTGCCCAAAGAAGCCCAACATGTGCGTGTTGAGATGCTGACTACTTCGCCCGACAGCACGAGCCGAAAGTTTGTACTGTTTGGCCAAGCAAATGGTCGCAACGTTATAGTTGGGCTGGACTTTTCAGGCGCTCAGCCCCGCGCTTGTACGTTCAAGGCAGACGAAAAAGACGGTGACTTTGAGTTATTCTCTCCACGCATGCTTGGCTCTGACCAGCAATGTTTGCTGGGTCGGCAGGTCGAGTACTATAGGCGCAAACCCCTTGCTGCGTGTTCGGTGGGCGAAGAGTTCCGGCCCGTGCGTCAGCTCACACATATTTGCGAGTGCACAAAATATGACTACGAGTGCAACCACAACTTTGTGCGTCAAACTACAAATGATGGACTGGGCAAGTGCGAGCTTATCGAGGGCATGTCGGCGCCTCGCACCAACTGCACACAAGGCATGCGGGATTATTTTGTTATTGAGGCGGCGTACCGCAAGATTCCACAGTCTATTTGTCGCAACGGCGTTGTGTTGGACCGGCCGACGGAAGTATGGTGTCCGGGAAAAGCCCGCTCTGTCGCTATATTCTGGTCGCTTATTCTGCCCATTGCGTTTTTGACTCTTGCGTATGTTGCGTATAAACGGTGGCGCGATCAGTACCCGTACTTGCGTCTCGAAGATATCGGGACTGCGGTTCGGCCTGCGCTCCGCAACCTCCATGCTCAGCGTCCCACTGGGCTTGTTAACCAGCTCCAGCCCATATTCACCACCGCCTTATCTACTTTTTCTGCAGTTGGGAGTGCAGCCCGCGAAAGCACGTTGTGGGTAGTCGATAAAGCTGCTCCGTATTTGCCACATTCTATTCAACGGTGGTCGTACGAGCATCCGCCGCGGTGGGGCGCTCAAAGCCTGGACGGTCGGTCGCGGCATGCAATCCGTGGCTCGAACAACATGAGCCGGTTCACGTACCATCCCGTATCCACAAACGAAGCAGCAGGCCGAGTGTTTGGTTCGTACGATGACGAGCTGCCAGACGAATATGATGAGGTGGAAGCTGGGTTCAACCATTTCTTGGACGACGAGCGGGACGAAACAGAACAAGATGCCATGGTGGTGGATCGCCAAGTGTTGTTTGCCAACGCAGAGTTTTCAGACGAAGATGAAGATGTTGGTCATACTGTTTAGATGTCTTTTTATTTCATACTTGGTAATTATAAAAAGCTAAATGGTTGTTTAGTTTATTGAAGCCGGACGGCCTTCTCCTCTTTTTCTCCGGGCTTCTTTCTCGGCTTCTTTCTTTTTCTTATCCTCTTCTTTTCTTCTCTTGTTTGCCTCTTTGATGAAGTTAATGTCTTCTTCTCTGGTAGACATTGCAAGGGTTTAGGTATATAAATGTTTAAAGAATAAAAGGTAGTGAATATTTTTTGGAAAGTGGCAGCATTCTTTCCTTTTAACATATTTGTAATGCTAGAATTTTTCTATCCATGTAAAGAGGGTGACTTGTTTAATTTATGGTATAAAGAAGGCATTCTTTGGAATTTTAACGTGTTTATAATGCTAGGATCCTTTTACTGTGCACGCAAAGGGCGTGGGACCTGTTTAATTTCCGGTATAAAGAAGACTTTGGAATTTTAATATATTCGTGGATAGCAGACATTAACATTGGCGAGGTATGGCAACCTTTCCGACAAAAAACTATTGATACATGTTAGCCTGCGCTTTCACTACTGCATCAAAACTATTTAATTGGTAAATCACTGTCCAATCACGTGATCCGATGCCACTGATCAAGCAGTGATCACGAAAAACACAGAAAAAGCATGACCCAGACTTTGCAGTTTTCTTCTCTATATTCCACTCCTTTTTATCGTGTACATAGTGGCAGTTAGTCTCGATGGACCGACCCCGTCTGACTGTCGACCCAATGTCCAACCCCGACGCACTGTCGCTGCAACAGCGACGCCAACTGGCCGCCGCCCACTTGGAGCGCTCCCGCCCCGCCTCGCCCATGTTCCACGAGTCCACCGATCCAACGCTCGAGTTCTTCTACCACCCACGCACACTCTCCGTGCTCGTCGTGCTTCTGGCAGGCTTTCTGTACGTGGCACTGTTCGTCGACCCGTCGAACGACATGCTGAACACAAAGTGGGGGCTGGGCGCACTGTGCTCGGTGTTTGTTGTGGTCTCCATAGTGCTGTTCCGTGACGGCCCGTTTATCCGCCCACACCCGGCGTTTTGGCGCGGTGTGCTTGCCCTAAATGTGCTATATGAAATGCTCCTTGTGTTTCTGCTGTTCCAGAGCAAACAGTCGGGCCGCCAGTACATGCGCTTCTTTGACCCCAATTTGGGCACTGTGCTTCCCGAACGCTCGTACGGAGACAATTGCGCACTAACGGTGAACAATGTGTGGGACGGTATTGATATATTTGTGCTGGCGCATTCGCTCGGCTGGTTTGGCAAAGCGCTTATTATCCGCAACCACACAATGTGCTGGATCCTGTCCATAACATTTGAGCTGATGGAATATTCGTTGGCGCATCAACTGCCAAACTTTAACGAGTGTTGGTGGGACCACTGGATTCTTGATGTGTTTACATGTAACTGGCTAGGAATATACGTTGGTATGAAATGGTGCGAACATTTCAAGATGAAGACGTATACATGGCACGGAATACGAGAGATTCCGTCGTTGCGCGGCAAACTAAGTCGAGCAGGCGCACAGTTTACGCCGCACGACTGGACCGTGTACCGGTGGGCGCCCACCCGCCGCTTCAAAAGCTTTGCCGGCTTTGTACTATTCGCTGTGCTAATAATGCTGGCCGAACTGAACGTATTCTACCTAAAGTCGCTCTTGTGGGTTCCACCCGAACACCCCCTGGTCATTGCCCGCTTGTCGCTCTTGTTTTTGTTCTCGCTGCCAAGTGCCCGCGAGTACTACGAATACTATTCGAATCCGCGGTGCAAACGAATGGGCGCGCATTGCTGGATGCTCATTGTTACATTGTTGACAGAGTTGCTTATTATTGTAAAGTTTGCAAGGGGTGAGTTTGAGGAGCCGTTTCCCCGGTACGTCGTTGTGTTTTGGTCGGTGGTTGGCGCTGTGTTGGCTGCGTTTTCCGTCTGGCAGTTTGTGCTGAGAAAGAGGTTTGGCAAGGGATTGCGTAAACACAAAATTCGGTAGTGCTTTATTTTTTAATTGACTATAAAATGTGTTAATGAATGAATGGCCAGTTGTTATTCGAAATCATGAGGAATCGCATTGTCCTGTTATGGACAGGTCAGGTTATCGCGTGGGATATAAGTTCGGACAGAATCTGACAGCTAGTGTTTTCCTCTTTACCTTTGTTTAAATACTCACATCGTCTAACAACATCGCCAATTAATATCCGTCATCAACATTGTAAACGTCCATTCTTGAAAAGTGTGGATAATAGGCTTTTTGGGCATCGATAATCATCATCACCCATTTCACAAACTTTTCTGGGACTACTAGAGACAATAGTTTAGCACGAGTCATTAAATTATATATAACTGCCAGAGCAATATTATGGTCTTGTTCGTCGTAAATTCTAAAAATAACAAGTACTTTTAAACATAGTACAAATGGCCGAGTATCTGCACGTTGTTGAAATAGTTGCTCAACTTTGTCTATGGTATCGTAATCATCAATATCAATATAATGGACTGCCAAACTCTCCAAACGTGGTGTTTTAGATAACAAGGTCAAAACATCGGTAACGTTGATATTAGTAAAAATCAATTCATTTATATTACCCCAAACTATCGATGACAGGTTTAACATGTCAGATATATAATCTAAAGCCAATATTCTATATTGTTGGCGTGCAGTGGCATCAAGTAATTCATTTAGCATGTTTATATGTTCTGTCGCTGTTAAACCTCCCTCTGCATTAAATAACATTATCAGGTTTGAAATACTCTGTAAAATAGTAACCTATTTCAAAATGCGTTGTAATGTACCTAATATCTTTACAACTTTCAGTGCACCTCCTAATTTAGCATTAAAATAATTAACATTATTTGGACAATCATGTATTTCTAACTCTCTGAGCTTTGGGAATAACAGTTTGTATGTGTAATTCGCATTGCATGTGGATATTATGTAGTCTGTAGAACCAGGTAAATCTGTCAATTGGGTGTTGGATTGGTTTTCAACATCTTTAATGTTATAAAATATAGACAGTTTCTGTAAGCTTTTAAAGTTAATGTACCCCGGATCAGAATATCCATGGAATATATACCACGGAATCTCTACTGGAGCATTTGTCATACAAAGCTCACACAAAGGCTCAGCACAAATGGCCATTTTATATTTCATAAATATGTCTTCATCAAATTCAAACATCAAGTATGTCAAGTTGGAACCCAAATGTGCTGTTGGATTACTGATTATTGGATTCATATCAAGTAATCTCAGTTGCACAGAATAAGCATTAACAAGTAACACCAGTAATTGCCGAAAAACAGTGTCTTCATATTGGCAAAATCGCAAACTTATTAAATTGGGCATCTTTGAAATCAGCTTTCGAGCGAAATCAACAATATGTGTGTACAAGTCACCCGATGAATTATTTGCACAGCTAAACTCTCGAAAATTTAAATCTAATACAAGTCGTGATATACCCGTCCAATTAACTTTGTCTAGCTGAAGTATACTTTTCAGTTGTTGTAACACAAGCACACAGTCCCCAAAATATCTAATGTGAATATTCATTGTTTTTACATTATTATACCAGCCCCGGATGGCAATACAATCTATATTTGTTATCCATCCCCTGTGTATATTAGCTTCGCTGTAATTTATATAAGCGCTACTGAAAACAACTGGGCGCAGAATCCGGGTCCACTTTTTACAGACGCCAACTAGTGGAACAAGTTCTTCCCAGTCTTCTAAATCATTAAAGCAACCATTAACCAAATACAATAGTATAATTTTTAAAACGTAGAGTGGTAATCTGTTGTTGTTTAGCATTTTATAAAATAACAAACAAATAGTTGAAGAGAGATGAAAAGTGTTTCAAGAAAAAATGAATAACCCAATTTGACAAGCATAGTTGTCAAAAGCGGCGGCATCGATTTGAAAACCTGGGTTGTCAAAAATTGCAGAATCAAACACAAATTAAAATCAAGTCTAAGAAGTCAGAAAAGTTTAGGCGTTACTTTGCACACAAATATTATCACCAAGCAATATATTACTTTTAACACAGAGCATTATGGAATAAAATACATCTCAAGCAATATGACATGCTATATACTTGAATGTATATGCGTGGCTTAATGTTTTGAATATGTAAACCCAATAAATTGTATAGCGTGACGTATTTTGGGTAACTCTTTATCCCCGAAAGTGCGATATAAACAACCTATTTTATATACTAAACACAAAGTAAGGATTAGGCTTGAATACTCGCATAGTTCACCGAGACTATCTTTTGTTAGATGCACTTATTTCAAATCAATAGCACATTTAGTGCTAATTTGTGTGTAAAGCAACGCATATGCTTTACTGGCTAATTATTAGACAAGAGTTTAATCTGTAATCATCTTGCAACTTTTGGCAACTCAGATTCCCTAATTTATGCAGCCGTTTTTGACAACTATATTTTTCAAATTGTCGCAACCATTCGTTTGAAACGCTTTTCATCTCTTTCCAATTAATTCTTACACTCTTTTATACAATGCCCAATATCAGCAAATTATCACTCTACGTTTTAGAGAGTATACTATTATATTCTGCTGATGGTTGCTTTTACAGTTTAGAAGACTGGAAAAGGCTTATTCCTCTAGTTGGCGTCTGTAAAAAATGGACTGGTATTCTGCGCCCAGTTGTTTTCAGTACCGCATATATAGATTACAACGAATTTAAAAAACACAGAAGATGGGCGACAAACGTAGACTGTATTTCCATCCGGGGCTGGTATAATAATGTAAAAACAATGAATATTTGCATTAGATATCCTGGAGACGGTATGTTGGTTTTGAAACAATTGCAAATCATACTTGAACTAGAAACAATTAATTGGACGGGAATATCGCGACTTTATATAGATAGCAATTTTAATGAGTTCGGTTGTGCAAATAATTCTTCGGGTGATTTGAACACATATATTGTTCATTTCACTCAAATGCTAAAATCAAGTATGCCTAATATAATAAGTTTGCGCGTTAGTCAATATTATGAAGACAATGATATCCAGCAATTACTTGTGCTAATTGTTTGTGCCTATTCTGCGCAATTGAAGTTGCTTTATTTATGGTCAATAATTAATATTCCAGCAATACATTTGGGTTCCAACTTGGCATACTTGACTTTGGGGTTTGACAATGACATACTTTTAAACTATAAAATGTCAGTTTGCGCAGAGCCTTTATGCGAGCTTTATTTACAGTATGTTCCTGTGCATATTCCATGGCACATATTCTATGGCAATTCTGAACCAGGGCAAATAAACTTTAAAAGCTTACAAAAGCTATCGATAATATATAGTTATAATGATGTTAATAACCATCCAAACACTCAACTAACTCCAGTCGAGGTTCTAACAACAATCAACACCAACTCTACGGATTACACATATAAACTGCTGTTTCCAAAGCTCAGAGAGTTAAATATATGGAATTGCCCTAATAATGATAATGCTTTAAATGCTAAATTTGGAAGTACACTGAATATTGTAAAGATATCAGGGGAAATGACAAGCATATTAAAAAGTGTTGCTATTCCAAAAAGTACTCAAAGGCTTAGAATGTCTATTAATTCAGATGAACGCTTAACAGCGACAGAAGGTACAAACGTGCTAAACAATTTGCTTAATGACACGACACGCTATCAGTATAGGGAATTGATTCTGAATGGTTTTTCTTACAAAATACACCTATCATTGATAGTTTGGGGTAATTTAAATGAGTTGAATATCATTGGCGTTGACATTTCTGAATATTTAACCCTGTTGTCTAAAACACCGCGTTTGGAAAAACTAGTGGTTCAATATATCAATAACGATGATTACAATACAATAGACAAAATTGAGCAACTATTTCGACAACGTGTAGATACTCGACAATTTGCACTTGCTTTAAAAACACTTGATATGTGTGATATCAAACCCACATTTGACTATAATATTACTTTAGCGATTATATACAATTTAATGACTCACGCTAAATCATTGTCTCGAATAGCAGTTCCAGAAATGTTTGTGAATCGGGTGATGAATATTATAGATGCCCAAAAAGAATACTATCCACATTTTTTAAAGATGCAAGTATTTAAGAGGTTTTAGTTCAGAAATATTAAATAGTAATATATCCGCTCTTATCGTTATGTTTTATTTGTAGCACAACCAGCTAGGCAGCTAACCTGGTCAAAGTTTCCGCAATGAAAAATTAATAAAAACTCCTACTTGCACGATCGCAAAAACGCAGCTGTGACCTCGGGACCAGCAACAAACATCTGCTCGACAAGCACTTTTTTGGGCAAACTGGAAGAGTCAGCATCGCGCAGCTGTGCAGATTCAATCCATTGCGGCGGTGCAGCCTGCAGAGGCACCTTATTATCTAGATTTCCCGACGTTGACGTGAACAGTGGTGGCGGATGCGCGGGCTCAGCAAAGCGATGTCGACGTCCGGGCTCACATTGGCCAGATGCGTTGCTGCCCCATACAACCACATCGTGGCCAAATAGTGGTGCGGCATTTACTGACGCGCCAGATTTGTCAATAACTACATTAGAGCGGTTGTCACACACGGCTAGAGCGTGGTTGGCGCCAGTTATTAGTGAGTGCAGTCCCAGCGGCCGCCGTGCTTGCAATGTCTCGTCAAACTCCTCGCGATCTGATAATTCTGGTATCACAACTGGCACTCCTTGCATGTGAGTTAGAGTACCAGTACCAAGCTGTCCATCTATACCGCGACCCCATGCAAGCACACGGCGTGCTTCACCCTGCACAATCTGCGCGTACGATGTCGCCGCACCAGCAGCTATTCCCACAGCATACGCATCTTGCGGGCGGAGAAAACCACTCTTCCACAAGCGAGGAAGCGGTGCCAGCTCACGCATTGTGGCTTTTCCAGAACTGTATGCTCCTGTGGCCAGCTGCCCAAAGTCATTGGCTCCACAGCCAAGCACATCGCCGTCGTTTGTCAGCAGCAGTGTGTGTTCGTCACCGCACGCCGCTGATGTAAAGTGTAGATTGCTTTGAATGCGGTGCATCTGTAGTGGCTGCACAGTATCGCTAGATCCATGACCGAGTTGACCCCGAGAGTTGCCATCTTTGTCCAGCGCGGCTGTATACACGTGTCCGCTGTTAGTAGTAACCGCAATATGACTACGGCCAGCTGACATTGACACTACCGATTCGCGCCATCCTAGCCGTGGCTCAAAACTCAAACTGACGTCAGTGGTGGAGCCAAGTTGGTTCGACGCATTTTTGCCACTCAAAACCCGAATGCGGCTCTTGTTATCACGCACAACAACAAAATCGTCGGTGGCAGCAACCTCGCAGATGGACGCATCCTTCAGCGTACAGGTTGGCATGTGTGGCGCGCTGCCAGCGAACCCAGCACCCCACTGGAACAGCGCGCCGCTGCTATCAACTGCTGCCGCATGAGTCTTGGAAAACGCAGCGCTACGGATCAGCTTGCCCTCCAGTCCGGGCACTGCGCACTTTATACCCGAGATCGAGCCTGGATGCTGGGGATCGGCTAGCCCAAACTCATTTGATCCAGTGACGTATAAACCTGGATGAGACCACGCCCACTTTAGCTGTTCTGCTGCTGTCAGTTCGGACTTTGGCACCATCTGTGCACGCTGTTTGCGTATTTTGTCTCGAGCATCTTGCTCAGGCGTTGGCGATGCGCTTGACTCTGACGCGGGAGAGCCCATAAAGGGAAGAAACGATGCAATCGTCTGCCTATGCTCGCTGTAGATATAGTAGAAAAGCCCGCCAACAAAGACCACGCTGGCGCCCACAGCAAGCGGCGACACAACTGGCTCCACGCCAACTATTTCTCCGTCGTATTGGCTTGGCGACTGCGTGCGGCGTTGTGTGTAGCTCCGAATACGCCCTGAGCGCACGTTAAATTTAGGCACTCGTAGTGTTGCTGCTCTAAACATTTCAACAAAAAATAAATAAACGTGTAAAGCTGGATAAAGAAGCAGACTGCTTTTTGAACGCCGCTTATTACAACTTGCTCTGGCTTGATTGCGGCTCGGAGAGCCAGCGAGTCGCAGACGAGTCGTGGAAAACAGCGTCAAAAAGGCCTCTTGGCTACGGCATTTTGCTTTAGTATAAATGAACGGCTGTCAGATAAACCATGTAATTTATTTAGAGAAAAATATATGTTTAAGAGAGATAAAGTGTGAAAAATTCACACGTTGAGCATGGCTATAACTGGTCAAGCAGCAGGTGCGGCACGTCTTTCTTTTGCCTTTCTCTCTTCTTCTCTTCTCTCGTTTGCGGCTTTGATAGCGGCAATGTGATCGGCCCTGGTAGACATTGCTTAAGGTTTGGTAGATATAAGATAATGTTTAAAGAAAAAAGTGTTTGGTGGATTTCCTGGCAGCAAGGCGGCAGTATTCTTTTCTTTTTATAATGTCCATTAGCTAGTAATAATTTCTGACATGCACACGATGAGAGTGAGACATGTTCAATTTAAAATAAATAAAGCAGATTTTACCATTGCAAATTGATTTATTCAAACAAGTTCATCAACGCCGCGGCGGGTCAGTTTTCTTTTTGTCAAAGAACTAATATCTGTTTAATACAAAATTAATAAATGTTGCTGCAAAAAAATGTTGCCGCAGCATTCTTCTCCAGTCATTCAATTTCTTTTAGAAAAACTAGCAAATCAACGTCAACCAAGTTTGCACAGGAATATCCGCGTTGGATTATTTTACTTGTCATGTGTGTATTGCGAGTGGGAAAATAGGGTAATATTAGAATACAAAATAGGAAACGTGTTAGACCTTGATGTGGATGTAGTTGAACGAGTTCTTGGGGACGGTGCGAGTGCTGTAGCCCTCCTTTCTGGCCCAGTTGTACTCTTCAATGGTAACGCTGTTGCCCGACACTTTGGCTACCCACGCAACATGTCCATAAGAGCCTGCGTTGCTCTGGGCAACACATCCGGGAACCGGCTTGCTGTTGACTGGAACCTTGGTTGCCTTGGCTGCATTGTCCCAGGTGTTGGCGTTGCCCCAGTTGGGTCCTCTGAAGCGGTTGTGGAATTTAACTTCCAAACGCTTGTTGATGCGCCATGCGACAAAGCTAGTGCACTGGCACTTGTAGTAGTTCCATGGATCAACACCTTCGCACTTTCCACTGTACGGGTAGTCGTTCTTCATTGGGCCGGGAACCTTTCCGCCGCTGGGCGGTTTGGTGCTCCCACCGCCGCACTTTTTAACCACGTATCCTGCAGAACCGGTTTTCAAGTAGTAGTCGGCAATGTAGCAACCATCTGTGGTCTTGCCCCACAGTGCATTGCCCTTGATATTTTCGCCCGAGGTCTGGCAAGTCAGCGAGATGTTGTCCTTGGTAGTGTATGTTTTAACGACTTTGCCACTAGTACTAGGAGTGCTGCGGCAGTTGACGGTTGTTGCCTTGTAAATCTTGTATGCGTCGGTCATTGACGCCAGTCCAACGAGGCACAGGAAAACGGCGATATAAAACTTCATTTTGTTGGTGGTGTAAGAAACGGTGGTATTGACAGAAGAATGTGGTTTGTAGTTTGGAGCAAGTCGTGGCCACAAGTCCTGTTTTATAGACAAATGGCAGAACAAGCAGCAACTAAATTGTATAGTATAATGTAATACATAACACAATTCTATTTTTGGCCTCAAACTATCAACCTAAACTAAATTATTTAGAACTTTGTCAACAAACCGCCTTTACCAACGCATATGAGTGCACCAGTAAATCTAAAAATAGACAACCAGCAATTGCATATTATGCATAAACCATGTATGCGCGGGTGATCGCAAAACACTACTAATATTTAATTGAAAAATACTCGATTTCGTTTATTTTTAGTTTTCTATGCACACGCGCCTGTTCAAATGGTTTATGCGTTTGTATTTCTACAGTATTATAGCTCGAAACAATTGCATATGGCTGTCTATATTTAGTTTACCAGCATCCACCGGTTTATCCACAAGATGTAGACTGAACTGAAGCTAAGAATAGATTTGTTTAATATTTGGTATGCGCTTGTTACAATATAGTAGTGAGGTGTACTTGACCAAAAATACTTAAGCAGTTATAGGCAAGTAAGCGTCGATTATAAAAAGACGTACATGGCCACTAAATATCCTGCCAACATTATCTCCACACACACCGACGCACAACAAATACTCCAGTCTACGACCAACTCGCTCTTTCACAATGAAGCTCTTTTCCCTCGCTCTCTTTGCCGCGCTATCCGCTACATCTTTTGCCAAGACTTATCCTGTTACCGGCAATACAGTAAACTGCCGTTCGGGACCTGGAACCAGCTACTCGGTCAAGAAATCGTACAAAAAGGGCCAGAACGTTTCTATTTCCTGCCAAACATCAGGAACCAGCGTCAGTGGTAACAACATTTGGGACAAGACATCGGACGGTTGCTATATCGCTGACCATTATGTCAAGACGGGCGTTAATGGCTATGTTACGACAAAGTGTGGTGGCAGCAGCGGTGGTGGCGGTGGATCATCGGGCAGCTACTGCAAAAAGATTAATACCGCGGGTATAAACCTGGTTGCTCAGTGGGAAGGGTTTGTTGCTCGCCCCAAGCCCGACCCAATCGGTCTGCCAACGGTCGGCTATGGTCATTTGTGCCAAAAGAAGGGCTGTGCCGAGGTAAAGTACAAGTTCCCGCTATCCAAGACCACGGCCAAGCAACTGCTGAGCGACGATTTGCCAAAGTACACAAAATGCCTTGCTGGATACCTCAACAGCAAAGTCAAGCTCAATGACAACCAGTTAGCTGCACTTACTTCATGGACATTTAATGTTGGCTGCGGCAATGTCAAGACATCTACTCTGGTCAAGCGGTTGAACAAGGGTGAGAGCCCGAACACGGTTGCTGGACAGGAACTGCCCAAGTGGCGGATGGCCGGTGGCCGTGTCATGCAAGGCCTAGTTAACCGTCGTAAGGCTGAAATCAAGCTGTTCAAGACAGCGTCATCCAAACAGGCGTATCCAAAGTGCCAGTAATTTACTTTTAAACATTTCAATACCATATATGCAAATTAAAAATCAAGCTTTGATAGAATTCACATCGATTAGTGATATGCGCAACATTGTGTGGTGGTTGCGGTGAAAAGTAGTCTTTTGTCCAGCAGTCCGCTGCTTCTTTTTCGTAACAGTAAACTGCTTGCCGTCGGGGTGCTCAATTACAGTGGCCTCGATCTTAAACATTCCAGGGTTGACAAACGGCTGGCCCTTGATCGTATAGTCGCGCGAGCCCAGCTCCGTCACCTGGTTCAGTGCCAGCGAGTCACCGAGCTCAAGATCCTTGATCCGATCCATTACAACAATATCATTTTGCGTCACTGTAAACGGGCGGCCCTTAATAATAACCGTAGCGTAGTATTTTTGCTGGTCACGCAGGCGGTTGACCAATTCAACTGTCTGAGGCGACCATTTGGTGGCAGCCGGCGAAGCTGTTGCTGTAGTTATTTCTTGCAACGACGCTCGTGTGGTCTGGAATCCACGCACTGGTGCCCGCAATGTGAAGCTAGCTGCAACGCGCGTGAATAGGCGACAGGCTCCGACAGAGGACATTATAACTGGCGGCAAACAAAAGAAAATAGACGGGCTTTGCGTGGAGGCGAAAAAGGCGAATTCGAAAAATTATGAGCAAGATATCATCTGCGAATCGGCTCACTTGATTCTAATCAGAATATAATCAGATCGAGTAGCACGCTTTCTTTTTCGCTATCTCTGGCGGAAAATTTGAGGCCGGGCCAGCGAGCCGTTTAACGCTTTATCGGTCAAGGACTAGCAACAACTCCCCGCCCTTTCTCTACCAAACAGCTTTTCTCTTACCTTGTTTTATTTTTTTTCTCTAGAGAAATTGAAAGGCACGCTGATTACGGCCTGTAACCCTCTGAAAATGCTAAAGAACGTGACTCGCCTTGCTTCCGTCGCTCGTGTGCCCGCTGTGCGCGCCATGGTATGTATCGTCACTAATCCGCGCTTGAATCTTGTGTACACCAACACTATAGCACCCAATCTACTGGCCTGTCATTATTTCTAGTGCTGAAATGACGACTTGACAGCGGTGTTGAGGAATATTGCGCAACTATTTTGCGCTCTAATTCCAAACTCTAGATTCAGCCGCATAGATAAGAGCCAAAGGAAAATACCAAACACTGAAATCCAAAGTTTCTTTATTATTTGTTTCTATAGGCTCGCGCTGCTGCCCCGGCTGCAATTCGTGCTCTGTCGACCACTGCTCCTGCTCAGGCTGGCTCCAAGCCCGCTGCGTCCGAGGTTACTTCGATCCTCGAGGACCGCATTCTGGGCGCGGCCAACAAGGTTGACCTTCAGGAGACTGGCCGCGTGCTGTCGGTTGGTGACGGTATTGCGCGTGTTTACGGCCTGAAGAATGTGCAGGCTGAGGAGATGGTGGAGTTCTCGAGCGGCGTGCAGGGCATGGCCCTTAACCTCGAAGCCGACAACGTCGGTATTGTCGTCTTTGGTAACGATCGTCTGATCAAGGAGGGCGACACTGTCAAGCGCACGGGCTCCATTGTCGATGTCCCCGTCGGCGAGGCTCTGCTTGGACGCGTTGTTGATGCTCTGGGTAACCCCATTGACGGCAAGGGCCCCATCAAGACCAGCCTGCGCTCGCGTGCTATGGTCAAGGCGCCGGGTATTATCCCTCGCCAGTCCGTGCATGAGCCTATGCAGACCGGAACCAAGTCCATTGACTCTATGCTGCCTATCGGCCGTGGCCAGCGTGAGCTGATCATTGGTGATCGTCAGACCGGTAAGACCTCGGTTACTCTGGACACGATCCTGAACCAGAAGCGCTGGAACGACGGCAACGACGAGACCAAGAAGCTGTACTGTGTGTACGTCGCTATTGGCCAGAAGCGTTCGACTGTTGCCCAGTTTGTGCAGACTCTTGAGGAGAACGACGCACTCAAGTACTCGATTGTTGTGGCTGCCACAGCATCGGAGGCCGCTCCGCTGCAGTACCTTGCGCCGTACTCGGGATGCGCCATGGGCGAGTTCTTCCGTGACAACGGCAAGCATGCGCTGATTATCTACGACGATCTGTCGAAGCAGGCTGTGGCCTACCGTCAGATGTCGCTGCTGCTGCGTCGTCCTCCGGGTCGTGAGGCGTACCCAGGAGATGTGTTCTACCTGCATTCGCGTCTGCTGGAGCGTGCGGCCAAGATGAGCAAGGACTTTGGCTCAGGCTCCTTGACGGCGCTGCCCATCATTGAGACTCAGGGTGGTGACGTGTCGGCGTACATTCCTACCAACGTGATTTCGATTACTGACGGACAGGTGTTCCTGGAGGCCGAGCTGTTCTTCAAGGGTGTTCGTCCTGCGATTAACGTCGGTATTTCCGTGTCGCGTGTGGGCTCTGCCGCTCAGACGAAGGCGATGAAGCAGGTCGCAGGTTCGCTCAAGCTCTTCCTGGCCCAGTACCGTGAGGTGGCTGCGTTCGCGCAGTTCGGATCCGATCTGGATGCCTCGACGCAGTTCCTGCTGAACCGCGGTGCGCGTCTTACTGAGATGTTGAAGCAGCCGCAGTACTCGCCGTTGTCGGTGGAGGACCAGGTCGCGATCATCTTTGCCGGTGTCAACGGTTTCCTGGACAAGGTGCCGACCGCGCGCATTGTCGAGTTTGAGCAAAAGTTCATTCCGTTCGTGCACTCGAACCACAAGGACATTCTGGAGACCATCCGCACCAAGAGCCAGATTGACGAGGCTACTGACAAGAAGCTGCGTGAGATTACGGCCGACTTTGTAAAGTCGTTCATCTAAGCGCGGCTTTTTCCTCTCTCTTTTCCATTCTCTTTATCTTTTTTAGTAGTTTTGTGCCTTCTTTGAAGTTGGCCGATGCTATCTGAAATACGAACCGGCTTTATAAAAATCTGATTAAATTTTGATTGCTAAACTGAAAATTTTTCTCTGAATCTAGGTATTTAAAGACCGTTTCGAAAAGAATCGGGAGAGCTTGAACTGCACTCTTTATCTTTCCTTTTATTTGTTTTTCATGTATTTGTAATATTCGGGTGGGTTTTTAATGGTACGTATACGTTCTTTTATGCTGACAGCCGAGCCGAGTATGTTATGATGACAATTTTCATGCACCACGCAGAATATAAAACCTCGAATAGTAGCATTTATGTTATTATTTGGGGGTTTGATGTTGATTCATGATCACCAACCCATTTATATCTGAACATTCTCTATTTCGCTACAGAAATGCTTGTTATATACTTGTGTCTTTTAAAAGTACTCTAGCTAATATCATTCACAACTATTGTAAACTGTAGCTATAGTCGAACTTTTAAAAACTGTAATCAATATATTTTATAAAAAGAGTTTATCCTTGTCAGTTCTTCAGGCCTGTTATGAAATTTGCTAAAGCCGCTGTGTTTCTACACACTAGTTGTGCTTATTAAATTATATATTGGATATCATTTGCATAATATTAGAACGCCATGTTTCTGTCAGTCAAACCTTGACATACAGAGAAAGTTTACGGTATTTGCAGGCATCTAGCAAAACACATACTTTAGCTTGCGGAGGTTGGCGTGGGCAGGGACGTCGTAGTGATACTTTTGTCTCAGTCCATCAGCGACCAACAGTCTGGCGCATCAGTAGTGTTAGGATCATCTGACAATAAATCAAACAGCGACAAACCATCATCGCTGTCGCTTTCTGGAGCAATGCTTGCCCGTATAAAGTTGCCCATCGTATCTCGCTTGGGCGGCGGCGCGACACACAGTTTGCGGAGCAGCAACACAACGCCGTCCTTGACAGCCGAGCCGAGGCATTCGACAACAACGCGACGGTTATCTTCATCAGAAACAACAATGTCGCCGTCGATAATATGTGGCTGGTACAGCAGCGAGAACCGTTCAAACTTGACGTCGGTACACCCAATTAATTGCTCGCAAAAGTTTGTTACACAGAGCACGTCTTCAGGCGCGACAAGCTTAAGAAACGGGTATGAGATGAGGTCGCTCGTGTCCGCTTCTATAAGGCGGTTGGCATTGGTACAGAAAGCAATTAGTGGGCCAGTGACACGGAAGTCTGGGCTGAGATTTGCCTCGGTGAGCGTGTGTTGGTTTTCGAGAATAAACGCAGCCTTGGCCTGGCGGTTCCGCGTACGATACAAGGCCGAGTTCTGCTCATTCTCCACCCTCTGCTTGTGGCGTGCGCTCAGCATCTTCTGCGTAACATTTAGATCCCGCATTGCACCCATTGCGTCAACTTTTTGCACAATGAGCTCGTTGTGGACCTGATAAGTAACTTCGGGATATGCAGTGCCAACGAACACCACCATGTCGTCTGTTTTCATGGATACCATCTTGTGCAGCACAGCGTCACCTGCGGCATTTTTCAGGTTTGTGAACCAGCAGTACACGTCTGCGTCGTCCTCGTCCTCAATATCGCCATCCGCTGTAGGGTGACGCTTGTATATTCCCATATAATCTCCAGCATTTGGGTCAGCGACAAAATGTTTGACTTGGCTACCTATTATGTATGAAGGTTCGAAGCCAAGCGCAGTCCTACACCCGTTGGACACGTAGTGTACATGGAGGTTTTCATCGCGACTATGTATGCCCAAAAAGGAACCGCGGCCTGCACCGTCCATATTAGAGTATATCGTGGCTTTTTAATAATATAATAATCTTTAAAGCTTAAAAATGAAGAAAAAGAAAAATATGTCAAACCATGCATGTATGTCAACATCAGAATAAGGGGCAATCGACATTTCTGGATATGAAAAGAAGCTTTGACAATTGCTAACATGTCCGAAAAAAAACAAGGTATTACTCTCAGGCTCGGCTTCATCAAGAGTACTACTATCGCTAGCCTTCTAGCCGCCTTTCAAAGTTTGGTTGTGGCCTGGCCAGTATCCGCCGACGACACAACTTCAAATGCAAATGTGCTGGCTGGGGAGAGACCTGCAGGCTGTTGTCGATGGCGCTGATGACGCAATATCCGACTGCAGCAACGCCTGACATGGTGCCACAGCTAGACAAGCTGCAAATGTGTTTTTGAGCTGTCGTGGTGTATGGTACAGATTAAGCAAAAGTAAAAAAGTTTGTCTCTGGGATTCTTTTCTTCTGTTATAGCTGCGTTCTAGTTCGCTTCTTTGGCGAGCGTACAAGCGTGTCGGGCGAAGCTACGGTCCCCTTTGACACATTCCGCTTGAGCGGCGATGGCTGATGCGGGGCGTTCTTGGCCGACGCCACGCCCAATGACGATGGGGCAGAGGACGAGCTGCTCGACGTAGCAGGCGTTTGGCCAGGCAGCGGCCACTGGAACGGGCTTGCTCCTTGGTGGCCAACTATAGGCGTCGACCCAAACTCCATCGGGCTGTAGTTCTCGTTTTGCTGGTACACGATTGGCTGGAACGACGACGGCGAAGGCAGGCTCTGCACATACTCGATCAGCATTGCTGTCTGCGGGCCCGGCTCGGCTGCCCCAGTGCTCGCAACCGCTCGTGTCGCCGTGTTGACCGCCAGCGGAAACCGCCGCGCGCGTGGGGGACCCTTTGTCCCTGCAGGAACAGCGGAAGCATCGCCCCGCGTCGATGCCGTGTCAGGGGTGCTGGCTGTTGTCGGCCGACTGCTGCCCGTGGCCGATCGCCGTGCAACCGACGACCCTGCAGTGTCGCTACGCGCCCGCGTACCATACGGAATCTCCACTTGAAGACGCGGCGGATTCGGCCGCGCCCCGGAATCAGTGCATTCACGCTCGCCGTCATTTGCGCTTGGCGGCTCGTCGTCGCTGGCCGCAGCTGCGTCGGCTTCGCCCGCTGATTCGGGCTGCTCATGCGTGTACACGTCCTGGTCCTGGTCAAATCCTTGATCTTGGTTAAACTCTTGGTCCTGATTGAACCCTTGGTCTGCGCCTGGCGTGTTGTATGCGTCGCCCTCATCCTCTGCAATCGTCTGCAGCGACCCTGGTTGTTCCGCCATGACCTGTTGCTGATAGTGCTGGCTTGTCTCGATCGCCTGCGTGCTGCCATCAGGCATGCGGTACAACATGTACTGCGGCGTTGATGGAGGGTTGGCGCCGACCTGCCCAGCGCCTGTCACCCGCGAACGGTACGAGTCCATCGAGCGGCCCAGCACCTGCCCTGGTTGGTACGGCTGGCTGATCGAGTACATCATCGATGCCGACGGTGCAATGCCGTCAGGTCCTAGCGCCACCGACACCCCTGGCTGACCTTGAGGCGACGGATATGCGTTCAGCTGCTGGTATGGATATGCGCGTAGCATCGGCTGTGCATATGCAAACTGCTGCGGATGCTGATGATGTTGCTGCTGTTGTTGCGAGGGCTGGATGGTGGCCTGCGGCTTGACCGACGACAGCGCGTACGGATACGCAGACATGTTTGGTGCAAACGCTCCTGACGCCATAACGCGCGGCATGTGCATTGCCGATGTCGGCGTGGGCCCTGAATAGTACATGGCGTTGCCTGCTGCGTCCAGCTCACCTTGAATCGGCGAGTACACAGTCGGCATCTGCGGCGTCTGCGGCGCCATGTACGCAGGCGCCATCGGCAGCCCTGACATCTCGGCTGACCCGCCAAACGGAATCCCCGAGTCTCCGTACTGTGACCGTTGCCCTTCGTTCACGTGTGGCGACCGCACCGACGCTGCTGCTGCCGCAGCTGCCGCTACAGATGAATTGGGTCCGTCAAACTGCGACGCAAATTCGTGTGCCTGAATGCTGGGTGTCGATCCGTGGTGGCCCAGCGATGGCGCGCTCTGCGGCTGCACCATGTCGTCGTCTTCGTGTTCGCCGTCGCCGTACATTGCTGCGCACTGGGCATTCGTCAGGCTTTCGCTGGGCTCGCCAAAGTCCGTGTACCGCATAAGCACCTTGTCCATGTTTGTCGACGCATACTGCACGAGTTTGTTCTGCGAGCTGAATATCACCACTGCAATCTCGCTGTCGCATAGCACGCTCAGCTCGTACGCCTTCTTCAGCAGCCCCGCCTTGCGCTTGAGAAACGTCACTTGCCGGTTACGCTCATCCTTTATCGTTTGGATCTTGATCTTTTTACGCCCCATTCTTTATATTTTCTCGTTGATGCACGGGGTTTTGAATCAATGCCAATAAAATTATGGCCCGAGAAATCAACCAAAGCGTTGGAAAAGGGGAGGGGAAGGGCCCACGGAACGTTCTGTGCGTAAAGCAAAGGTCGAAACGGAGCTTATTTAGATCTTTTCCCACCCCTAAAATTAAGCACTAAAGATTTATACGTTTATTCTTGTAGCCGGGGAAGTAAAATTAGTGACCCAAACTAGAGAGAATAAATCTAGTGTGCAAAATAGACAGATAACAAAAGGCAAAAAGGGGCTCTCAAAGCACTAGAGAGAAGAGGAGAAAAGATGTGGTTCGTCCTGTCTGCGTACAGAAATAGGCGAAAGAGTGTAAATAGAACAAGACAAAAAAAGATGCTGTAGAAAAATAAAGTGGATTTTCGCCAGGAATAAATTTGTGTGCAAAGAAGAAAGAGCGGCGTAGGCTAAAAATACACTTGAAGTCTCAGGTGATTGGCCACCGGACTTGAGCCGGCCTTTGATTTCCCCACCGGCAATGTAAATCAAGAGTAGCTTTAAATCTAATCAGTATAAAATTATGCCTTGAGCTCGGCGTCGTCAGAGTCGCTGGAAAGTGGGAGTGGGCTGGAGAGGGATACCTTTGGCGGCAGAAGGCGGTCCAACAATAACTGTAATGCATAGATGATATAATAGATGAGCACTACGGCGGCTAGAATACCAATGGCGTATACCAGAACCATCCAATGGTGCCGATCATAGTCGATAAAGTTGTATGTAAACCACCCGTTAATGGCCTTGTTTAGATATGCCAGCGCAAGATACAGCGCAACCACAAATGCCAAAATTGCAGGATGAATCCAATGCGGCGAAAGCACCATTGACCCGGCTACCACATCAACCAAAATACATCCAAGGTTGGCTGCATGCACCGACGCATTTAGCCAGCGGTGCTCTCCGCCCACATATGTGTCTGCGTCGTACAGCACAGCCCAAAACACCGGGGTAACCAGCATTGCAAATACCACAACCGACTCGAATAACAGCCAATGGAACAGCTGCAATGTTCGCGGCATGCTTTGAAAGGACACATGTGTTGAGCGCCGCCAGAACAGCACTGTGTGGATTAGTGAAGACGCCATATACGCGACCAATCCTGTGTAGCAGAGATACGTAAAGTATGCAAAATGCCCGCTCATCGCACCTGTTTGCACATCGTACACAATAGTTGCTATCCACACGGACAACGTGTATAGCAAAAGAACCGCTCGGACGAGTACTAGACATCCAGTGTTTACTAGTCGAGGTGTAGAAACACGTCGAGCATCTAGCGTATGCAACCGACAGACCCGATGCCACCGCCGAAACTCGTGCTTTTCACTTGTATAAAACATCATGGTAATATATAAAACAGGAGAAATAGTGACAACCATACAACTCCATTGTATTTATACCAACACACATCTTTTGTAGAACAATAGCTTTGAAAAAGCCACCCAATACAATATTTAAATTTTGATCCGCAGTGATCAGCTCTCTCTTGTGAAAGTATTTTCTCTATAACAAAAAATGTCTGCAATTGAACAGAAATGGACGGCCGAAGAGCTGGCAGGCGACACTGTTAGCAAAAAGGACCTCGCCGTGTTTCTCCAAGAGAGCGGCAGCAACGAGTTTCTGCTCAAGCACAAGCTAAACGGTAAGCTGCCCAACGTGGTCAAAACGACCAAAAAGCCCCACCTGATATCAGCGTACACAGACTTGTTTGCCACCCAGCAGTTCCGCTCCGCCGACGAAGCATCCGCAACCTCTAT
Organism: Coemansia sp. RSA 1199; assembly: GCA_027578755.1. Lineage (NCBI taxonomy): Eukaryota > Fungi > Kickxellomycota > Kickxellomycetes > Kickxellales > Kickxellaceae > Coemansia > Coemansia sp. RSA 1199. The sequence continues at coordinate 57,716 of JANBTU010000078.1, forward strand.
CAAGCAAGACAAACCCATTGCAGTCGTAGAGTCAAAGCCCGACTCGGACAAGCCTGAGGAAATAAAATACGTTAAAGTCGTTCTCAAGAAAGGAACCGGAGACCGCTGCCCAGCCAAGGGCGACCGAGTTAGCGTTTTCTACACGGGCATGCTTGAGGATGGAACTGTGTTTGACGACAACACGGAGCACAAGGGCCGCAAGCCGCCCACGCCGCTCGTGTTCAAGGTCGGAACGGGCCGTGTTATTCGCGGCTGGGACGAATGCTTGATGACTATGGTTCGCGGCGAGAAAGCCAAGCTGACTATTAAGCCCGAGTGGGCATATGGTCAGCGTGGTCATGAAGCCGGTGGTATCCCGCCCAACGCGACTTTGACTTTTACTGTACAGTTGGTGGACATTGCGTAAATAGTTTGTTTAATTGAAGTTGGAGGTTTACTGTCCTGACTTTTCAGTGAAACGTTCTTTACTGTGATAAACGTTTTGCAAAGTGTTAGGAATGATTGATTGTGGGGTGCATTCCCATGGTTTTGGTTTTATATATAAGAATGCTGGGGACGCCAAAATGGCAATTGGGATCCCTTTTCCATCTTTATCTCTTTACGCGTTCTTTGTCTTCTTTTTTGTCACCTTCAACTGCTGTTCCGATTTTTATACTTTAAGCGATGCTTGCGGGTATTCTTTTTGGCATAGTTGCCCGTGCGCATATCTTTTTACCAGGAACATAACTCGCGAGTTGTATGAATTAGCTCAGAAAACGTCCAACGGTATGGTAGTCTGGGAACGATTTATTAAGAATTAACCCATAAACGATTGTCGAAGTGGTAGTTTCCAGAAGGATGTACTATCCAAAACGACGGTTTTTTTTACAAAATAAAACATCTACCTGATTGCAGCATCACTCTGCGGTTTGCTGCGTCCGAACGAGCACAACTTTATAGAGTCAGTGTAGTGGAGGTATATCAAAGACATGCTGACAACAAAAAATGGTTGAATATATTTTTAAGTATTTCAAAATTCACTAATAAAATGTTTGGCTATTTAAATGTTTTCAGGCTGCTGTTCTTATTGCCATAGATGTTGTAAGTGGTCAACATTGCTGCTGGCAACGTTGTAGCTGGCATTACTGTTGACAACATTGTAGCTAACAACATTACTGGGTTAGTCAACGTTGTAGCTGCTGCGGTTTTGGGAAAGCACTAACATTAGCATATTATGTGTGGTCAACACAACTGGGTCATTTTTAATTTGCATCAGCAATATTGATGTTCTAAAATCTAATACATTAAGTAAAAAAGTAATTGCCAGTTGACTAGTAACAGCAGTGCTTTTAGTCCTCCGGACCTAGGAGTACAGGCCTGAGACTGATTCAGCCGAGGCCCCCGCAACAGTATCAATGTTAAAATTTCCAAGCGAGCAGAAATTGATGGTGGCTGATCTGGCGCCTGTTAATGTTTTATTAGTGCTGCACGCTCAAGCAACTACAAAAATGCAGCAATGGAAATTGCAATAAAACGAGAGCAATCACTAGGACAGCTGTAGAGCATGTATAAAGCCGAGTCTTTTATTAAAAGTGTTTTTGTGTATACCAAAACTTAACAGATAAAGTGAAAAATTTCTACATAAAATGACGTTGCCATAGGTAGCGGCACTTCTAAATCCAATTGTCGAAAATAAAAATCTGATAGTCAATTAACGGGCTATACTCACGTTTCAATGTGTTACAGTTAAACAATAGTCATAAATTATTTGGGTATTTAAACAAACGTAAAGAGAAAAGAGAATAACTAACAGCCAGATTACATAAAACTTATTCCACGCGATCACACAAGTGACCATATCAGATGAAATGAGTCAGTTCAGGAGCCGGTAATTCAGGTTGGAGGGACTGCGTCCTGAGCAGCGCAGACTGAATGAAAGGGGTAAAATAGGGGTGTTGATCTTTGCGCAAATGTGGGTAACACGGATTGAAGGTTGCTCCTGTAGAACGCTGAATGTTGGTCCGATTTTGATGATTGGCCGAAGGAAGCAGCAAATTGTTCAAAACTGCTCGATCTCTCTCTTTGGCCCGATCAGCGAGATCGTGAGAAAGTGTTGCATTCGCAAGCTTCTGGAACATCGAGTTGAAGCTTATCACAAATTGGCGCGGCGACCAACGTTCTTGATCATATGCAAGACTATTACGCGCCACATAGCGGAAATGGATAAATAGAGACGCCGCGAGCTCATAGCATTGGTTAAAATGTTTAGCAGTTGGCGTTGTAAAGTTGCAATAGGCATTCCAGCGCAGAAAAGGCAGCGCAAGCCAGTTTTCGAGCTGGGGGACTGTTTGCGGCAGCTGGTTACGCAGCTCTTCCTCGCTTATCATTTGACGCGACTGCCTGTGTAGCCCGGCAGTGCATAGGGTAATGGTGTTTATGTTTTCCTCGCGCATAACACGGTCTACAATCCTGTGCGCAATATACAACCAGTTTGCAAGGAATTGTTGCCGGAATTCTCCAAGAAAGGGGCATTCGCTGAGCATGTGCGGTACTGTGTCAAGCACACCGCAGTCGCACTCAGGTGGTGTGCGTCCAGGAAGTCGGTTCAGCGCCAAGCGGTGAATGGTACTGCGGGCTTCGGGCGGTGCGTTCAGGCGGATAATGCTAACCCATGATGGATCCGCCGTTGTCAGCGTTGGGTCATTTACGTGAAATGACGGAAAGATCAGTTTTTTGTCGTCGTGCTCAATAAAGTTTCGCGTGACACGCATGTTTATCCACGCTCCAAAGGGAAGTGCTGTGCCATCGACGGCTTGTGCGACAGTGCCATATGCCATATTGTAATGGTACGAGCGGGACCAAGCCTGTTCTGACACGCCAGCAGTTTCTTGAACCAATGTGTAGAAATAACATTCCAGCATGTCAGCAAGTTGTGCTTTCACTTTCGGGCTGGGTGAGTCGATGTCTGGTAACATGAGTATGCGTACGATATCGGGAATCTCGTTAACTGTCACTAGTCCGTTATACTCCTCAATTATAAAGAAGTACAGTAGAGCTTGGGCAAACACAGTCCACATGAATGTACCTTTTACTTTAATGTGACCAGTCATGAGCAGCGGCTGTGTAAACGGGTTTCCCTTCGGTCTGCAGGTTATTTCGCGGAATAAATTGGCATACTCGCCCGTGCCATTGCCTGTTTTGTCGTACAAAACCTTGTACGCATCATGCCACACTGGTGGCCATGCTCCCTCTGGTATGCGTGCAAAGCCGTCCGCCTGTACAAGTGGATCAAAAAAGAGATGAGCCCTGTAGTTGTAGTCGCACATAACCAAGCGGAGTGGCTCTGGAAATTTTCCCTTGTTTCCTATCATGTTGTACCACCACAAACACCTCAGCATTCCTGACCACTCGGGAATCGGACGGTGGTCATTGCTCGGTGGATCCATACCAAAAGCTCTGCGAATGTGTTTGGCGTAGCGCGCTATCATCTTGAGTTTAGTTGCTTCAAAAATGGCTCTTAAAGTAGGCACACCGAAGCCGCCCATTCGCACAGGGCGCGCTGCCAGATTTGGTTGCAAAAACGAATTAATAGGTTTCCACAGCAGGCGGTGCAGCGCAGCGTCAGCGCGCTTAATCTGACCCAGTGTAAAATCCTCGAACTGAAATGCAAAGGAAAAGCGTGGAAACACGAAAGTTGAAAGCGCGTAAGCACGTCCCTCGATGGTCCTATGTGCTCGTATAGCCTGCTGACCAAGGGCAATTGTTTTGGCAATAAGTTCTTCGCGCAACGCATGGCGCGTGTCCTTGGAGACATTGCAGCCGATCATTGAACCGAGGTAGCAAACTGGTGTTCCTCTGGCAACAGGCGTCGCAGGCAAATCATGCGGAATCTCGTCAGGATTGTGATTAAAGAGCACAATCTGTGTTTTGGCCTCATTAAAGCTCGCTGTTGTCGCGTCACAGTAGAGATCGAGACTGCGCTTCAAGTCTGGCCAGCTTTTCATTGAATTGAGCATCACTGCTGTATCGTCCATGTACAGCACATGGCTGCAGTCAAATCCAAACATACCGAATTTTGCCGCCTCTGGCAATTCGTCGCGAATTGCGCAGCCCAAAAGCTCAGCAACAATTACAAATAGGACACAGCTTAACGCGTCGCCTTGTCGTACGCCACGGCGAATCGGGAACGCTTTTGATGGCTGGCCATTAACCATGACACGCGAAGTAGCAATCTTATATAGCGCCTTGATTGCAGCAATATAAATGGTCGGGATTCCAACTCTGTCCAGAACATCAAACAAAGTGGTATGCGATATCCGGTCAAATTCTTTCGCCTGATTGAGGAACACCATCGCACCCTGGTGTTCAGTAACCTCTAGATGCTTGGCAATTGCCTGCATCTTATAAATTCCATCAGCAATGAAGCGGCCTGGAATAATCGCGAATTGCTCGGGCGCCACCAAGCGGTGCACCAAACCTCCAATTCGATTGGCGACAATCGACGTTAAGATTTTGAGATCCGCGTTTAGAACGCTAATCGGCCTGTAGTTGTCGAGTGAGGTTCGGTCACCCTTTTTGTAAACCAATGTGATGGAGCCCTCGGCGAAAAATGCTGGCACAGAATCTGGATCACGAATCCAAATATTGCCCAAATGGCACAGAATTTTCCGTGCAGTCTTTGACGCTATGTAGAATTCTGCAGGAATGCCATTGGGCCCTGCTGCCTTGCGAAGTGCCACCTTGTTGCAGGCATTGATGATGTCAATGCGTGCAAAAACCTTTGGCATTGCCCGAATCTCTGCCTCGGTGAGCGCACAGTGCCTAGCATCTATGTTGCGGAACATTGAGTCAACTAGCAGCTCTTTGCTCAGCCGAAATGGCTCCTCATGCTCATACGCTGTCCCCAAATAATATTCGGCTGCAGCATGCAAGCCGTCTACTGATGATAAAGCATATTCTTTTGTGTTCATCTCATGAATCTGCTGCGGCGTGTAACTCGGAATAGTCGGGTTGGGCGGGTAAAAACTTGTCGAGAGGTTATTTGCTGGATTGCGATTGCTGGTTGAAAAACCTGCTGGCAGTTTGTACTGTAGCGCAACAATTGCTCTCTTCCGCCGTGGGTGCATGTGTCGCTTTGTAATTAGTGACTGCCAGAACGGGTCCCTGTCGCCTTTCTTAAACCAGATCTGAGCTACTCGCTCCTGAACATCTATTGCGGCTATTTTAGCAAGTGCAACTGCCTGCTCTTTGTAAACACGGATCCTGTCCTGGTGAATCAACCAACCCTGGCCTTTTTGTTCATTGCCCAGGCGCATACGCTCCTTGCGCAACCGGAGGATCTCATGCTCCAAGTAGTTTTGGTGACGCCTGTTCTGATTGCGCACATATTGCAGAATATCCTGAAGTAGCTTGTGGTACTTTTCGAACGCAGCACATCCAGTGAGTGTGAAATCAAACTCGTGGAGAATTTGCTCGATTTTCGCGAGATGGACTGGGTGTGTCAGAAAATTGTGTGGCATTCTGTATGATGCGCGAGAAAAGAACTTTCCCGGTGGTGTCTGAGGAGCATAAAGAGAAATCTCCTTGTGATCAGAGAAATCTCCGACATCCATGTGGTCATATTTTGCTTGCTTCATGTCAAGCAAATGCAGCGGAAGCAAAATATGATCAATCCTTGAGACGTACGAGCTGACTGTTGCACTTCGAACTTTACATGTGTAATAAGTGCTCCTGTCCACTGTCGAGCGCGGATTATTTAGTTCTGTCAACACCTCGCATACGTTGCACAGATTCAACGATTCCGTGTAGAGGCTCATAAGACCTTCTTCAGCGCGCGCTATGCCTGCACGGCGGTCTGCTGGCGTTGGTGCAAGATTGAAGTCTCCGGCGATAATCGGTGTCCAGCCCGCATCTTGGTAAAGCATGACTGTTGATATGATATCTTGATGGAAGGCCTGCACGTCTATGAACGGGCCGTGGATTGCGACGAGCAGCAGTCCCAATTCCGAAACTGTGACAAATGTCCCACATCTACAGCTGGCTTCAGTTTCCAGCTGTGCTGAATTGAAGCGTTTGCTGACCAGCACAGCCGTGTCGTATAGTTGATCACCACCGCGAGGGACACCAGCAAACGCAAAGTACTCGGGGATTTCGTCTTGCAGCAGTTCCTGCGGAAAAGTCGCTGTGTTGAATTCTTGTATAGTCTTGTTCAAAGTAAATGAGAGTTGCTGTGCAAACTTTTTATTTAGCAAGTTAAATTAAAATAAACACCACCATTGCCTGCCACGGCCTTCATTCTCTTAACCCATGTTTTAAAACACTTGGCAAGTAGAGCTGGTGTGGTTGATTCCAGCTCA
>JANBTU010000079.1:0-63980 GCA_027578755.1 Coemansia sp. RSA 1199
TTTGTCGTAGCGACCAGTTTGCCACGCACTGACACAGAACCCAAAATTGTAACCACCTTTCCAGATGCTTGGTTGGTCAGCCCGCTCAGCTCGACTGCAGTCTGGAGTTTGTCGCCGGCTCGCAGCAATTGTGCATCAGCGGTAAGTTCGACGGTGTTTGTGAGGTGCACGATTGCCAGCTGTCCATCGCCGACGGCTGTTGACAGCAGGAAACGCAGAGCGTTCGGCGACCCAGCAATGTAAATATAGTCCAGTGGCGCGTGCATCACTCCACTAAGCCTATATGTGTAACACTGTGAGTAGTTGCCAACATTTTGGCAATATGCGCGTACGTGATCATTTGTAATGGTCATCCCATTGCTGTGCAGTATAGCATTGGGGTCGGTGACATCTTGAAACTCCATTGCTTTATCCGAGTTGTCTACCCAGGTTTCAGCTATAAATTGCTTTATGCATTCCGCATCGTGCTCTTCCAAATGGGCAATTGGTGTCAAAAGGGAAGCAGGGGTGTAAGCAAATCGTTGACGCAGAGTAGCAATACGGCCGACTGCTGGCTGAAAGACACTCTGTGTTATCATGCCGCAGCTGTGTTCTAGCCTGAACTTGAGCTTTCCACTGGTACCAACAACTTTCAATGTTTGCGGAATACCGTCTATCATGCGAATGGTCACTGTGCGTCCAGGTCTTGGTCGCAGAAGCCGTTGAATCTTGTTTTCTGCGTATTTGATGCCTTGCAAAACAACTGGCGCGGTCAGCCATGCTTGTAGCCAGCTCTTGCGTGGTCCAGCTAGAGCTTGCAACCACACCTCTGTATTGGGCAATTGATCGGTATTCTCTGGGAGCACAAAGACCCGCTCAGTGTCAGAGCTGCGCACAGTTACCGAATCTGGTAAATCCACAGCCACCGGGTCAGCACCTAGGTACTCGACAACTGGAATGCGAGACTTGTCGCCATCATACAGCCGCTCCGTCAGCGCTGCAATGTGCTTGTGGTAAATGTTGTCGAGAATGGTCTTTACCGGTTCGTCGACAACGGTCGAGTACCGAGCCGCAACCGATCCTTGCTGAATACCAACCCGCTGTGGGTCCTGATCAACAACTGCATCCAAGTGCTCTGACGGCCATGTCGAGTCCTTTTGCATTAGATAACTAAAGTCCTTTCCAATATCGACCATGAAAATTGGCGGCTTTTGTCCGCGCCGTTTGCACAGCATTTTGAAGAACTCTGCATCTTCAGACAGCAGTGTTGCAGTGGCGGCTTCAGGATACATACCACCGACAAAATCTGCATATTCTGTAGGGTCAATGTCGCCAAGCATAACTACCATTAGGACTGCTGGCACATTGCGGCTCATACGGCTCTCACAGCGCTCGACAAAGTCTACGACAATTCTGCGATGTGACTCGTGCGTCCACTGACACTGATGCTTGATGTACATGAGTTCCACAGCGCGGCTAATGACCTCGGTATAAGTCATCTCTTCCAAATCTACCACTCGCCCATCGGCCTTTCGACCAAACCACGGTCTCATATAATCGCTGTTTAGCCTTGAAATAATCTCATCCTTGCGCGCCAGCAATAGCGCCTCGTGTTTGTCGCGCGGCTGGTTCAAAATAGTGTCATACATTTCGCGAATAAACATTGCTCCGCGGGTTGCAATTACATGATTCATTTCGCCATACTCGCTGGTTACTGTTGTCACGCCATTATAAGCACCGTCATATGTCTGGTCCCATTCAGAGTCCAGCAGACCAGCGGTGGCGACAATCAGCTGCTTGACGGCGGGGGATGTACCAGCTTCCTGGGCTACCATGACCCGTGATCCTAGCAAAATTCCGTCAAAAGGCATGGGCGCCCGGCCATACGCTATGCTCCAGTCACCGGTAACATAGGGTAGAGATCCCTCAGCGTCGCCGAATCCCGATCCAGCAACTAGTGCAATGTTGTCGCACGCGCGAATGGCAGCATACGTTTCGAGAATCGGCTGGTGAAAGTCTTCAAACGAGTGATGACCGCCACTCCTGCCACCAGTCCACTGCAGCACAATAGGAAAGCCACGGCTGGCCTGAGCAACTTGGACAACATGGCGAATGCTCTCAGCTGTACTTGGCTTGAACGATACATGGCGAATGCCAGCAGCACGCAGGGAGTCAATAATCTCCAGCGCCTGGTCCAGCGACGGCACACCACCACCAATACACAGTCCAGCAATTGGGAATCCCTCGTTGCGCATGCGCAACAACGCTGGGAACTGGAATGCCCACTGCTGAGGACTGACGTATATGCAATTTAGTGTAATGCCTGGGCCAGATCCAATTGACTTCGAGAGTGTCTGAAGTTTATCGACCGTCTCGCTCTCAGAGTGCATACCACCGCCAGCTAGCTCGGCGTGGTAACCAGCGTTATTGACTGCAGCGACAAACTGCTCGTTGGCTGTCGTTGGTGTCATACCGGCCACCATTACGGTTGGCATTCCCAGCACGCGGTGCATACGCGTGTCAATATGCACTTTGTCGTCGTGAGCAGTGCGCACCAGTCGCGGTCCATATTCGGTCAACCAGTTTGGCGCAGTAATAACATCAGTCATCTTATGCTGGTACAGATTGGCCTTGGAGCTCTGAGAAGAGTTTGTCGACCGCGGCAGCAGCGCACCAGCACAGATAACTGGAATACCATGGCCCTCGACGTTCTTGAACGCCAACCGTCCGAACCCATCAAATCCGCCTGGACCAAAGTCAACCATATGTGTCACGTCTGGCGCAGCAACTACCTGCGGCCAATTGACCGGCAGTACACACATGCTTTGTAGCAGGTACTTCGTAATATCCTCTTCACTCCGAATGTCGTGACCGTCATCGCACGCACGCACACACACCTGCATATCGCTTGCCTTGAGCATCCACTGCTTTTCCTGGACAATATTGTATATTGGATCAACAAACTTGTCCAACAAGTCGCAGTGGTACGGTGACGATATTTGAAGATAGGTTATGCGAATGACGGGTTCGCGTTTGGAATACGGAATTCGTGACTGATCTTCGTCGCCGAGAGCTGAATGCGAACATAAATAGGCAGCAAACTTGGCTACAGCAAGCGTCACACCAGCTATAATAAATTGACTGGGGGAGTTGCAGACTGCTAGATATGCGTGCTCGGTTGGCGAGTCGTAGCGGTTGTTAAACGCATGCATGTGCTGCTCAAGAATTGGCTGGGTAATGCCCTGGACCAGTGCCATTGGATATGGTGTAGAGTCGCAAAGCTGGGCACAGTCGTGGACAGAGCGCGGGTTGAGCTTGTAGTATGGAAACTCAAGCTGAGGCAACGCGCCCACCAGCATTTGTATGCCAAGGACCTTGGCACTCAGCTCTTCAAACGCCTCTTCGGTAGTTATCATTGAGAAAGCAGCGGCAATTGCGATACCTTGGCTGTGATCGGCAACAACTACAGTTTTCAACGTTGTTAGTCAGATTTAGCCTAAAATACATATTGTTACTGTCTCAGACAATGGCAAAATAGTTTTACATAATGTTTACCTTTGAATCGCTGAACAAGCTCGCCAGGTGACATAAACAATGTCTTGAATAGAACCATTACCTGAATCAGCTGCGTGAGACCAATGACTGGCATCATAATAGGCATGGTCTCAATATCGTGCGCATCAGGTGCAGAGTCGGGGTCTGACAGCCATTCGAGTACATTCAGCCCTTGAGGATACGCATCTATAACTCGACTATCTTGAGCCTCGTTACAGAGAAACTCTGACATGCGCTGCACAAATCCACAAACAAGAGGCTTGTACACTTGTAGCATCCATCGGGCCTCGTCTAGACAGCTTCCCGTGCCACGCTGGCCGCCAAACAATGCCATCAAGTGTGTTGAGTCCGATGATAGCAAAGCTGGCTGGCCAACCGTTGCTTGATATAGCACACGAGCGCCAGGAACATCCCACAGCGAGTAGTAGGCGCGAATAATAGCGCGAGCACGCTCTTCACTTAGCTCTTGCTGTTGGATAGCCACATGAATGTTGGTATCGCCAGCACGCAACTCGTCATTTAGCGCTTCAAAGACTAAAAGCGCCAGCGGTTCACTGTGCTGGATACAAAACTCGAGAAATAGAGCAAAGAGCTCCAAGCGCTCCGGAGTGCCGTCAAATTCAGATTGCTCAAACAGAAGAGCTAGTTCATGGAGCTGGTATGCAGAGTCGGATTCTGCCTTTAGAGCAATTGATACTGGCCCGTGGTTGATACGGACAACTGTAAGCGTGGTCATTTAAAAAAGCTATTCTTGGTAAATTTTTAAAATATAAATTTTGTTGTTTGGAATGTGTTTAAAGCTAAAGAAAAAGTAGAGTATGGCAGAATACAAAAGTTGCTCAGTTACCCAGATCTATGCTTTTAAAGTTGCCATAGCCTACAGACAACGCCAATATGGAATAGGAGGTGGTATAGTTTTAGGACAAAAGAAAAATGTTACTTAAATTGGTCACCATATGGTCATACTCTATGTCACACTCTTTAAAAATAAACAATGCTGCAAGGCCCATTATAATACCCAGATGGCGCATTATTTGTCCCTTGGTTAAAACAAGAGAAGCAACAGCTTTGGAAAATTAGTTTGGGCCTCAGAATGTAGCCACACGCACAAAAGTGTATGTATTCACGATAAAAAATGTTCCCAGCAAAACAACAATGCTAAAATATACAATTCTAGAGCAAGTACGGTACATGAGCTTTGTTAAGGAAATAAGAGAAACCTTTGTTTAAGCTGGTGTAATGCATATAAATATAATAGTATTATTTAATTGATAAAACAAGCAAGAGCTGAAGCATACAATTCAGAGTAAATCAACAAATTAAACCATATACTGGGTCATCGAGATTTGCATACATATGACTCTAGTGGCAGTCAAGAATAAACTAGTATGTTTGTTTATTCTTTTAACAAAAATAAAAGAACAAATCCTAGTGGGCATGTATCCTTAGTTTACAATTGCGACATGATAAATTGTGAATAGGATGATGGGCATCCCATGAGCATATCAAGGGGCGCAGGTACCACACATAAGAAAAGCGTAACATGTGAACTTATTGGCAATGCACGACACTGCGCTTGGTCATGCGAATGGGCAACCGGCCTTTGAACATTACATATCAGAAAGCTACATGAGCCTCATATCGCACTCACATATTGCGAGCGTCAATGGTACATTGTGGCGTAGAGGAAACAGGGAGCTCCATAGAGGTGTAATCCGGAGTCCATACGAGTGAGATCAGCTGGGTATGTGTGAATTAATGCAGAAATTTTTCGGTGGCTTGAAATGAGTAAGCATTGTTGTCAGACGTTGCTTGGGTTGTGTAGCAGAAAGTCTACAAAAGTATCACGCGCACTCGGTATTTGAGCACAGGTGGTGGTTAGTCTGACGTGACAGGGTCTGTACTCGGCAGACACAGTCGCCGAGCAAGTTCTTTAATTGGCTTTCTCAGCAAGCAGCAGCGTTGATTAAGAGATTCAAAGCCGAGAATTCCCACACTCCATTTATTCTGGAACGAATTTCCAGATACGGTGCTCGACATGCTGCTAAAGTCACCAGCATTGTTGTGGTATAGCATGTCTATGACAATGTGGATTTCCACTTTTCGTGAATAACGGGCTCAGAACATACATTAAAATTTCACCAAAGTTAAAGATAAATGGATATGTCGCCCAGTTCCTTATATGCGGCTATCATCATACTTTGATAAATGCTAGCCGGCGATCCAGCGATAATAAAGTTAATTAAACACGGCTGTCTCATGGGGTTCCACAGTAATGCTTCAGGCGCTTACTACAGTCACATGAAATCTGAAACCTATACGTCATTGTCGGATGACGAAAAGCAGCAGGCAATGGAGCTAATGGATACGCACGCAGAGCAAATGTCGTTTACCGAGCTGCGAGCATTTGTTGCACAAAAATGCCACATGTCAGGCAAAAGGCATTGCGTTTATTTGTTTACACATACGCTGCTACTCTGCCAGTGTACAAATCACGTTTGCGCAATGCTGGTACAGACCAAATTATTAGCCAGATTCTAAATGGCACCCGCCCTAGCAAACTGGCAGAACAACTGGACATTCCATCTACAATGCTGATTTCCGTAGTGAAGACAAATGCTCGTTTTATACAAGCAAAAATATGGACACAGGAAGAGACTGAACAGCTACTGGAGCTTGTCCGATCCAGGCCTCGATCGTTAAAGTGGAAGCCAATATCAGAGGAGATTGGCACCAAAACCCCTAAACAGTGCTACGACAGATACCTTTTTATAAGGAGGAATGTACGTTGAGTCACGATTACCGTTGGTAAAAGTTGCTGAGTTTTTTATTGCTGGACTTTTAATAAAACTAACACTGCTAATATTTGTGATAGATTTTATTATCCTATTACGTGCGGTTTTAAACTAGTAAATGTGTAATGTTTAATGGATTTTATCTCATCTTTACACATGTAACTATGTAATATGTGTTTTTGGATTCTAATCATTATTCGCTTATGTCGTGTATCACTTGGTTAGCTTGTATTAAACCTTTGGCATAAATATCATCTTTGGTATTATTCACGCTCTCTGTCTTTATATACCAAATAAAAGTATATTTATGGTAGCCCACACACAGCTAGTTGTTTGCTACATGTATTATAAGTAAGGGTTTGTTGAACAATCTTCCAACTACAGCTTGTCATCTTTAAGACTACACATTTACTTACAAATGATAATACAGGAGAAAATTAGTACGTTTTGTCATCCACACCTAATTGTAGCTGGGCCGTGTTGCTGCTACCACAAACTCCTTTTTTGCTCAAAAACTCTGTTCAAAAATAACTCACAAATAAACTACGGCCTTACAAGTAACAATAGACAGCTGTTTGATCAACCATAGGGTTCATAAAGAGAGAAACTTTGTTTGCAAGAGCCAAAGCGAGAAAAGTTACCGAGCTTTGAACACAACTACTGTTAATCATCGATCAATTGTAAAATTAATGATTTACATTCGATTTGAACTTTTGTTAAACTTTTGTTTCTTGTCCTCATTTCGCGTTTGTTATATAATGCTATCTTGTTTTAAATTGAGGGGCGCGACAGTGCGCATTGCACAGTCTACGCGTCCTACGCTGTTATATTCCTTTACACGCCGGCGCTATGCTTCAGCAATTGACGCTATCTCTCTGGAGCGACAGCAAGAGATCGCTTCTGCTCTTCGCACGTATCAAAAAGATAACGTGGCAGTGCCGTGGTTTGACATGGTCAGACGATACAGAATATCACAGGCATCCATGGAACAGGCGTTGGCGGCAGACAATGCTAGGCTGCAGAAAAGAATGGAACAGTCGGCCCGTGTTACACAGTTGGCGGATCGAGCATACAATAAACAACGTGGTCGGTGTGATTGGGAGTCAGTTGCTCGAGATATGGATATGCCGCTTATCGAATGCCTGCGGCTGTTTGACCCATCGCTTTCTACAGTTTCGGTGCGGTCGTTGCCCAATATCTCAGACTGGTCAGCAGACGATCTTTCTACGCTAAAGTCGTTTGTGTTTGAGCATTTTGGTGCTGTTACAGCCGACGAATGGCGTTTGACTGACATTTACATGAATGTTGAGCAAAATGACTGCTTTATGGCATATGATATATGCGCTAATCCTCGAATGACGCCCGATCTTCACGAAGCGATTACTCGGCACCGAAACAACGGTCTACAATGGAAGGATATATTTGAACGAATTCCGTTATTTGCAACTTTTAAATCGCTTTGCAATGCGTATCATTTGTTCAAAGAACCCAGCGGTTCCAAGCCAAAAGCCACTCCAACGAAGTGGTCTGACGAAGAAACTTGTAAGATTAAGGAGCTCGTTCAAATCTACTATAAGCCTGGAAGCCGACGTGAGCTGTTAACTCAGGCACAAATGGCATTTCCCAATCGGACAGAAGCATCTATACTCGGCAAGATCAAAATGACTACAACCAGATCTTTGTACATTACAAATGATGACATGGATCGTGTAAATAAGCTGGTTGACGCTTACGGCAAAGATTGGGAGCGTATTGGACAAGAGATTGATGCCACTCCTAGGCACGCGCATCAGATATGGACTCGGTACCAGGAACGGCAAAATGTGACACTAACATGGACCGATGATGAGCTGGACATATTACGCAAGTGCATACGTGATGGTGTTGGAATGGCCGAGGCATCGCGGCTTATTGGGACAAAGACGCCAAGAGCGTGCTATGCAAAAATGTTATTATTAAAAAGAGCCGGTAAGCAACACTTATATTAACAGCTGCTAAAACGGGTGTTTGACAAGAGTATTACTGACATGTGTTATTCTGTGTTTTGTAAATTTGTAGTGGCAAACAATACGTTGCAAAAGTCGGGAACTCCCTGGAATGCCGGTGATATTGCTCGATTAGTGCACTTTGTATTGACAAACAAGGGAAGAGAAATTGACTGGGCAGCAATCGGTAAGGATATTGGTCGTTCGGCTAGCGCGTGCCGTAACAGGCATAACCAACTCCTACAAAAACATTTTATCCCAACAATTGACCATACCCAGACGGTCAGCCACGAGGTACAGAAGCAATACGAGCAGCAACAGAGCGTAAACTGGACGACAATTGCTCATACGCTTGGTTTGACCGAGCGTGAATGCTTGGAAGCCAACCAGTTTAATGTTGGCAAAGCTCGGTGGATCTACCATCCCGACGAGTTTTCATGGGATATGGCAGATCGGATGACAACGTTTATCAAGGACAACTATCCCAAGCCGCTTACTGTCAATTATACAGCCGTTTCAAACTACATGTGGGTCAACAAAAGCGACTGTGTCAAGATGGCCAGTTTGCTATGCGGCAAAGTAGTGTGGACAGCTGAGACACTTGCCAAAGTTGTAAAGCTTCGAGAACAAGGCATGTCATACAAAGATATTGCCCGCCAATTGTCACCAACACTTTGTGCTAAAAGGGTTTCAGGTGCTTACTATGGTCACGTAAAACCTCAAGTCTATATTCCATTGTCGTATGAAGAAAAGCAGCAGGTAAAAGATATTATGGATACGCACGCAGAGCTAATGTCGTTTACCAAGCTGCGAGCACTGGTTGTGCAAAAAATGCCAAATGGCAACCGAAATGCACTGCGGTCATGTATTATAGCTCACGCTACAACCCTACCAGTATACAAAGCACGTCTTCATAATGCCGATACAGACAAAATTGCTAGTCAGATTTTAAATGGCACCAAGCCTAGCAAACTTGCAGCACAGCTGGACATTCCACCTACCCTCCTGACTAGTCTGATGGCGTCAAATACGTTTTCTATGCACTCTTCATTATGGACGCCTCAAGAGATTGAAAAGCTGCAGGAATATATAAGATCCAACACTCGGCCTTATAATTGGAAGCCGATATCCGAGGAGATTGGCACTAAGAGTCCTAAACAGTGTAGCTGGAAATATATTTCATTAAGCAAGGCTTGACATTATAAAATATAGCGAGCTTGTTTTGCATTTCTTGCGAGACGACGTGTACAATTAAATAAATAAATCTTACAAATAATAATAGATTTATTAAATACTGAAACAAAAGTTTTTTATAAAACAGGCTATATTGGCACCAGGACAAAGTAGTCTGAATTCGTTTGACGATTATGCCTTGAGGACGTTGATACTGCTGGCCTATTCCTGTTATGACAGGCAGTGTTATTACATTCGGGTGGTGCATTCCAGAGTTGATTAATTCCAACGTCGCCCGACTTTTTTGCCACAATATGCGGCTTTACCGAGGTATTAGTCTCATCAGGTACGCAGCTTTTCAACGTCATTGTGCAAATGTCCCGCGTTTGAGGAGGACTGGCCCGCTCTGCACAAGGAACATATGTTGGAATCTGACTCATCGTAATCTCCATTTCGCGACAAAACTCTTCAAACGTAATCGGAGGTTCAATAACATCAAAAACGTTTATATGGGTAGGCCGTGGTTTGCGACGAAGAACTTGGGGCTTTTCCGACTCTCCAAAGCACCGCATAAAGATGGAAAGCTTGCGCTTGATTGTAGCGCCAATTTGTTGGAAGAAATAGTGCATGGCAAGAATATATTTGGTCACTTGAGAATAATGACAAAGTGGAAGGTGGATATGGTTGAGTAAATTCTTGCGGCAATGCCAGGGTTTTGGCAAGCAGTTTATATACCGCGGTTGGAGTATTTGAGCCAAAAATGTGGCCAACTCTTTTTGCACGGGTAATTTTCATTGCCCTGCACACATGGTAGTGCCACACATGAAAAAACAATTGGAAAGACTCGGCTCAAAGATCTGTGCCTCGCAGCACACTCTGCCATATGGTACATTCTTCACAAGCATGCACGGTCATATGAAATGCAAGGGTTCTTTAATTCAATGCTTTTTGCGCTGTATAGTACGTTGGCGAGGCACCAGCAATAAGGCTGTTCCAAAAATAACTGTATTTAGAGTTAAAAACTACTCATCTTCAAAGGCTACCAGGTTTTTCCCTTCCTCGACCAGGTCGCCCACCTTGTAGTACACGTCAGCAATCTTTCCAGCCTTTGGCGCCTTGATGACGTGTTCCATCTTCATGGCCTCAAGCACGACGAGTGGCGCGTTCTGTTCAACCTCGGCACCCGGCTCCACCATCACTTGCACAATTTTGCACGACATTGGTGCAGTCACCGATCCTGGAGCGGCAGCCGAAGCATCGTCAATAAACTGAGGAACGGGCACTTTGAACACTGCTACTTTACCCTGGTCAAACACCGTAATTGACGAGTCCTTGTCGCTAAACACCACGTTTGACGCACATAAGCGGTCGTTCAGCAGCGCACGAAGATGGCCGCCAGCACTTGTGCTGCCCACGCCACCCGGCAGCGGCTCCCACAGCGGCTGCACATTGTCAAACTCGGCGATTTTGTCACCAGACTCGCTCTTGACGCAGATCGAATACACACCGTTGCGTACCACAGATACCACAGCACTGTACTGGTGATCCCCGTATGCAAGCGTAGTCGTTTGTGCTCCGAACGCATTGAGGCGGAACGAATCTATGGCCGCCCAGGGCGAAGCAAGCCCACCATGTGTTGACAGCGCCGCCTTGGTGCTGCTGTCGATTACGTGTGCCAGGGCTGCCTGCACAATGCTCTCTGCAGATGGCTGGGCAACTGGCGGGAACAACTCGTCAAGATGCTTGTTAATAAAGCCTGTTTCGACTTTGCCAGCAATGAAATCCGGCGACTCGGCCAAGCGTCTGAGAAATTCAATGTTTGTATGAAGACCCACAACCTCGTACTCTGCCAATGCCTTGCGAAGAACACGCAATGCGGCCTGTCTGTCTTCGCCGCGCACAACCAGCTTGGCAATCATTGGATCGTAGTACACAGAAATTGCATCGCCTGCTTGCACACCTGTCTCCACGCGCACATCGGTTGAAGGCTGCGGCGTAGCCAGATGAATGAGGCGTCCAGTGTCGGGCAAAAAACCGTTCTCCGGGTTCTCGGCATAGATCCGCGCTTCAAACGCATGGCCTGTGCACACAATGTCGTGCTGGAGCTTGGGAAGGCGGTTGCCGGCTGCCACTTCCAGCTGCCACTGAACCAGATCTGTGTTGGTGATCATTTCGGTGACTGGGTGCTCTACTTGCAGCCGCGTGTTCATCTCCATAAAATAAAACTGCTGCGTTTCGTCGTCCATAATAAACTCTACAGTTCCAGCGCCTTCATATTTTACAGCTTTGGCTGCGGCCACAGCCTTTTCGCCAAGCTGCCGGCGGACCTCGGGCAGGAGATCGGGAGCCGGCGCTTCTTCGATAATCTTTTGGTGACGACGCTGCACCGAACAGTCGCGCTCAAACAAGTGCACGGCGTTGCCCAGCTTATCGGCAAACACCTGTACCTCGACATGGCGGGGTTTGGTCAGATACTTTTCTACAAGCACATTGTCATCGCCAAACGACTTTAGTGCCTCGCGTCGCGACGAGTCGAGCATCATCTCAAAATCTGCTGGCTTTTCGACAATTCGCATTCCTTTGCCACCGCCGCCCAGCACTGCCTTGATCAACACCGGGTATCCAATTTGTTCTGCTTGCTGTTTCAGAAATGCCACGTCCTGGTTCTCGCCATGGTACCCAGGCACCACAGGCACGCCTGCATTCTGCATAATCCGCTTGCTCTCGGACTTTGAGCCCATAGCTCGCATTGCAGCACCTGGCGGACCGATAAATGCAATTCCTTCGGAAGCAAGCGTTTCAGCAAACTTTGCATTCTCCGACAAAAATCCGTAGCCTGGGTGAATTGCCTGTGCTCCCGACCGACGCACCACGTCAATGATCGTGTCTGCGCGCAAATAGCTGTCAGCCGCTGGTGCATTGCCTATTAGATACGCCTCGTCGGCTAGCTTAACGTGCATCGAGTCTGCGTCTGCCTCGCTATATACTGCCACTGTCTTGATACCCAAGCGCTTGGCTGTATGCATGACGCGGCAGGCTATTTCGCCGCGGTTGGCAATTAGAATCTTGTCAAACAGAGGCTTGCGTTCGGTCTTGTCTGACATGGCCGGCGCTGCCGACGAATAATGGCCAGCTGATAATCTGGCTAAAGACGCGCATGTCCTTGGTAGGGCCTTGCGACTAGCCGAAAGCCGAAGATGCGCGCGGAGAAGAGTCATGGGTAATGGTTGTTGTGAATAAGAGGAAACTAATAGGGTACAGAAAAGAAAGCCGCTATGCTTTTTGATAGTATTGCTCATGTGCCTTGGTTTAGGTCGGTGCTGAAGCGTGGGAAAGTCGTTTCTCTCCAATCGGACCTTTGGCCAATCTTCTCACGCTTAATCGCTAATTTCAAACAGCTGCGTTGAGCATGAATTAAGAAAGATTAAATAGAAAATAACAGGCTTTTGACAGCAAACAATGCTGAATTTAGAACCACGTACATATTTTCGTTCTTCCCCTTAGTGTACCATATACCCAAGTGTGCAGTGAAATAATATTGACTTACACAGTGTTAGAATAGTGTTGTATATTGGTATTTCAATGTAAAAACAGTAATAAATATAGAGCAAACAGTCAATAAACCACCGTTCCAATTTTGGTTGGGCGTTACAGAAGAACTTGGCGCTTCTTCAAACGTGGTTATATATATTGTATAGTCATCGTCATCAACAGTTGTAGTTGACCTAAATATCTCGACATTATTATTCACTGTAGCCAGTATGCTGGTTGTAGAGCCAACAGTACCAGTTAACTGTACTGGTACTTGATAGTCATCTAATGTTTGCTGTGCACTTGATAAGGTCATGCTTAAATCTGACACGATATAGGTACTGCACTCTTCCGTATTTGTATATTCGGACTTGCTAGCGTCAACGTTGGTCATTGTAGATTCAGACAAGTGATAGCTATCGCTACTATTAGTCATTTCAGAGCCATTAGTAGATGATGGCAATGAATAAACGAAATCATCATCAAGAATATCTAGCTCATCTAGTTGCACAGCTGGATTAGTACAATATACACATTCTTGGCTTGATAAAAATAGTGTTATAGCCTCGGATTCATTATAGTACAATATGGCCAAGCAATTAGATAATAAAGCTGTTTGAACCACAAACAAACAAAATAATTGTTGACAAATCATTATATATTATAGTTATAGAATAGAAATGTGGTGTGCTCG
The DNA here is from genome assembly GCA_027578755.1 of Coemansia sp. RSA 1199. Lineage (NCBI taxonomy): Eukaryota > Fungi > Kickxellomycota > Kickxellomycetes > Kickxellales > Kickxellaceae > Coemansia > Coemansia sp. RSA 1199. Next base: position 13,713 of record JANBTU010000079.1, read on the forward strand.
TTTGCCACTGTCAAGAATTAGCAATATGCTTTCACCTTGCGTATAATGCATGGCGTAGATACTATACATGCACTGCATTAAGCTAATTACAAGCTCATCAGCCACAATATGCCCGCCAAACAGTGCTTCAACCCGTTTTGATGATATTCGTACAATGCTGTGCACAATCAGGATATTACAGTACATATTACAACCTGCGCTGAGCCTGTATGATTTGTAATACCCGCTCATGTAGTTGAAACTGTTTTCTAAACTAGCCATGTACACTGCATGATGGATTCACTATTTTGGCTTTATTGCTAAAAAGAAAGCTGCCAGCAAATGACCGCCCTTTGCTGATGCTAAAAGGAAGTCTTGTTCTTAATAAACACTTCTTTGTCGAGTTTGTTTTAAACCACAGCACAAGTGTAAGAAAAGATGAATTTTTCAGTCTTACTTTTTATCCCTGTCTTGTTTTATTTCTGGCTATTTCACAGGTATTTTTATTGAGAAGAATTCAGACAACTGTATTTTCACACTTGCAAATGAAGACATCGGTTATTACGACATTGGCTATTAATGCATTTGTATTCTGCGCTGGCGCAGTGCCAGCCGTAGCACCGGTCTCAGCAGGCGTTGCTGCTTCTCCGGGAACATCAAGTGCGGTCATTGGCGATATAGATGTCGACCAGTTTAATGGCAACAGCTGTGGATTAACCATACCAATTAACAATGGTGCTACAGAATGGTACGCAGCTATTCATGAAGATATTTTTGAAGCTGCTGGTGGCAACAGTGTTGTATGTAAGAATATGTGTGTGCAGATTGATGGCGTCACACCTATCTCTGCTATAGTTATTGGAACATGTGAAGGATGCGGTCCCAATGGAGTGTTCCTTCAGGAAGGAGCAGTCCAGGCGATTACTGGAAACAAGGGTGCTACGTTTATTGATGACGCTACGTGGCAACTGGTCAGTTGTTAAGTTTTTCTTTAAGCTTTTGCTAAATAAACACTATAAATTTTCTGTGCACGCTTAGCACTCTTAGCACTCTTAGCACTCTTAGCTCAGCTGCAAGTGACGTAATTATTTAGTTTTGTGCTAAAAAGCTTCTAAGGATATGATATCAGACATGACCAACCAGGTCTTTTAAAATATTTTAAAAGAACTGTCAATGAAAAGGGCCAAGTTTAATGATAAGAATACACCAAGTCTGGCATTTAAAAGATGTCGGCTTTTAAAATGTATAGAGAAAAATATTTCTTTTGAAACATTGAAACCTCATGTCTCTTACTTTAATTTGTGAACCACATTTTACTCCTCTATTGGCAAACTAATATTCAATCTGTATATACGTGCCACCATGAGACTAATGACTACGCTTTTGGCTCTAGTGATTGCCATGGTGTGTCTGGCAGCTGCTAGCGGCACCAGATACTCTGTTAGGCGTGGTACTATTGCAAGAAGAAAGCTTCGCAGACGGGACTGTGCACAGGATGATACAAGCAGTAGTACGAAGCCAAATCCAAACCTAAGCTTGAATGATGCTTTGAAAAACAGTTTAACGCAGAGAGAGACACCAACAGATACAGGTACTGAGACTGAGACTAATGAAACTACTGGCGTTGACTCTGACACAAGCAGCAGCTCAGGGTCAAGTTTGAATGGAAAGGTGAATATGGCCATGGTTCAACCTAGTGACTCAACCTCAGCAACAGCATCTATTACATCAGAAACAGGCGGCGAGACTAATACCGCATCCAGCGAAAGCAATACTAAATCTAGTGGACCCATTGACCCAAACGCACTAGTCTCACCTGACGACCCACGAGTAAACCAGAATGCCACTGTTGTGGGTAAAAAGGACCCAACTCTCCCCGACTACAAGGACTCTGGCGTGACATTTAATGGCATGATTGGTCAGTACAATGTCAACAACGACGCGTGTCTGAGCAAGAGTACAGACAACGACTTGGTAGCTGCGCTCAATAAGATCCAGTACGAAGAGTTGGTTGATAAAAACAACAACCCTGTTCGCTGCCAAGAGTGTATTTTAATTCATGGCGACAAGGGTGATGTGGAAGTGACTATTGTGGACGAGTGTCCTCAGTGCGAGAATAATATGCTCAATCTCTCGCCCGCCGCGTATGCTTTAGCTACTAGTCAGGCAAGCTCAGCTACCATAACATGGGAGTTTGTCCTTTGCAGCGCAGAGTCGTTCAGCAAGACCCGGCCAGACAAGAACGGCGGTACAGCTAAAAGCAGCAACTAACTGACTCTAGGAATTTTTTGGCTGATGCAAGTCGAGCCGTACCGAACCGCTCACTTTTCTTATTGTAAACACACATTTGTTGACAAAACAAATCGACGCCCCAAGTGCAGAGCAGTAGCTGTATGCTTGTTCTCTTTTAACCGATAATACTTTTACTATTTTATTTGTCAATATAGCTGGACTTTTGACGTATTTATCCGTTGAAGCGCACACTTGAGCAACGAACACGTCGAATGGGCAGCTCAAAGAAAAAGCTATTGAAGAAGGCTCGCCACGAGCGGAGACAGCTAGAGTGCGTGTTCAAGCTTATATTTGACTATGTTATCCATGCCGACTTGGCCAACACGCACGGGTTGTTTGCCGATCGGCTGCGTGAGCTACAACCGTTGACGGCAGTCTGCCACACATGGCGACAAGCAACGCTTCCGCTATTCTACCAATCGGCAGTTTGCAGCATCAAAGAGCTGCCGTGGATGGACATTAAAACCGGCAGTACGCCTCGCAAAGAGCTGATACGCAATGCCAAACACCGAGTCCCGAGTTACACGCAGCGATCGAACATTGGGCTTATTATTGGCGGAAATAACGAGCACTATGTGCGCAAACTGACCATTGAGCTTCGCGGCGACGTTACACCAGATGCTTCAGTCTCAGTGCTGTCAGACGTGGGATTCGACACCACCAAATGGCAAGGCATTGAGAAGCTGCGCATTTCTCACTCTCACGGCAACATTATTCGAAACCCAACGTATAGCTCAGAGTCCATATCCCGGCTCAACCTGTTCCTACTGCATGCACTGCCCAATTTGACGTCAGTAAAGTACAGCTCGACGGATGATCGCCGGTATTATCGCGAGTTTCCGTTGGACGGACTATTGGCGTCTACGCTTAGTCGGCTGAAGGAAGTGAAGCTGGTCTCTGGTCTTATTCCAGACTTGGGTTCGTCGGCGTTTTTGCCAGGGCTGGTTGCGCTGACATTGCGCTGTCCGATCTTGGCCGACGGTGCGCATCTGCCCATGGTTTTTGCCGAGACACTCGAGAGCTTGCATATGGGGTTTTCGGCGGCTGACACGATTTGGAGCAGGTTTTATAAAGCTAGCAAGAAGCGGAAGCTGTGCTTTAGGCGCCTTAAAACTCTGGTTTTGGAGTATATGGAACCAGCTGATGCCAAGCTGAAAACAAGCAGCGAGCCCAAGCCAATAAGTCTGTATGACGACTGCTATTATGCATCATCAGAAAGCAGCAGCGTATATAGCGGTGCGACGCTCATACACACTGACTCTGACTTGCCCACGTTTGACGATGACGACGAGACATTGCTGGATCCAGATTCACCGACCAGACTGATGTTTTACAAACAGCAAGAGGCTAGCAGAGACTGGCCATTGTTTCCCAAGCTCAAAAAACTGAGCGTCAGCAAGTACCCTGATGCAATAGCCCAGATACTCCAGCACTTTACTGTTGAGCGCATTTCACACATCTCGATCCGTGATGTATCTCGAGGATGGTACAACATTAATGCAACATCAGTCGCCGGTCTATCAAGTCTACACATGCATATATCGCCGCACGGCATTGGATCAAAGCGCGATGAATACCGGTACCAAGCATGGATCAATCGGTTGTTTTCAGTTACGTCAGATATGACTAGTCTTCAGCTCAACGCGCCAACTTCCATACCCATATCGCTTCCCGACGTCATTGGATTGACTCGGCTGACATTACTGTCGTTCAGCTTCCGCATAGACTTGGGCACAATACCTAACCTGCTCAGCCGACTGCCGTTTTTGCAACAACTGGCAATACATGTACATCCGTGGAGCTCGTGGTCGAACAGAAGCTACGGATTGTTTGAGCACGGCGATTACGAGATGCTCGCCCATATTCCAGCTCTCAGCCGCAGTTTGCTGAGCTTGGTAGCATATGTGGGATTGGAACCGAGTGCAAACTACGAGCAGAGCGACGGCGAATCAAGAGACGAGCCTATGGTTGTGGAGCGCGAGTTGTCTTGGCTCTTGGCGCGCGTGCCCTCGCTGAAGCTGTTCAAGACCGAAGAATGGACAAGCCATGCGATTCGCGAGTGCATTGACGATCTCATGTCGTACGAAAGCATTGCGTCGCACGTCAGGCACTTGCCCAGTATTGAAATAGCAGTTTGGAAGTATTAGACCAGGTTTTCTATTTGTAATAACTCGGCAAGTCATTGGTTGTTTAAATACAGGAGGAACCCCAAACGCTTGGCATCGCAATGTTGATTCTCATTAAAACACACATGCGCACTCATCCACTGACTGTTGTTATGTTTCAATGACTGGCCAGCTTTATTTAATCGTAATGTGATTTGGTCTTTGGAACCCGTTTCGGTTCTGCAAGGCGGCTGTGTGTGGCACGGTATTAACCAATGGCCACCGGCTGCATGGCCACCATCCACTAAAACAATTTCCCTCACTCCTCTTGTACGACGTTGGTTGTACAAAAAGTATGGACAAAAGTTGAATGTTGCACAAGACAAACCAGAGATATAAAGTTCGCCGGGCTAGTGCCGTACGCTTTTCCTCTTCAGCTCTCGTACCATTTAAAATATACAAAAAAAATGAAGATCTCTATTGTCGCTTCGATTATCTCTGCCGCCCTGGTTGGCGCGCACGCATTCCCCGAATCTCAGCCGCCAAAAACTATTATCGGGCGTGATGCGCTCGAGTCGCAAAAGGCAGACATGGCCAGTCTTGTGAGAAAGGCGGATGATTTGGCTAGCTCTGCGTCTGCGGATCACGAGCAGCAGCTAAAGTCGTTGTACAAAGCTGCTGGACTTGATGGTGAGACACCTGGTGCGGACGACGAAGAAACAATCACTATTGCTAGTAGTTCTACTGAAGATAATGGCGATGTTGTTATTGTTACCGAGATTGTGACCGTGACTGCGGATATAGCACAAGAGACCGACGCCAATGTTGAACAAGAGTCTGCACCCGAGGCTGGAGCTGATGAAACTACCGAACCGGCAGAAGACGGCAAAGATGTTGAGGAATCGGCATCAGTTGAAACCAGCTCACCGGTTGAGGCATCTACTCCGGCCGAAGCATCTACTCCAGTCGAAGAAACCCCGACCGCACAATCCTCGTCGCCACCCCAAGAAACCTCGTCTGACACTGCACCCACTTCCGGCGGCGGCTCGTCCGGCGAAACATTTTCGGGCGACGGCACATACTACACACCAGGTCTCGGCTCATGCGGCAAAACCAATACGGACAGCGACTTGATTGCTGCTATCAACGCGCCGCAATACGGAACATACGCCAATCCCAACTTGGCCGAAGTTTGCGGAAAATGCGCGCTCGTAAAAGGAGCAAAGGGCGAAGTAAAGGTCACGATTACTGACCGGTGTCCGGTGTGCAAGCACGGCGATATTGATCTTTCGCCGTCGGCGTTTGAGAAGATTGGCGAGTTCGACGATGGCCGTATTCCGATCACTTGGTCGTTTGTTGACTGCTAAACGAGCGGTATCAACACATGACTTAATTTTTGTTTATACGATTTCTACACCTCGAAATACAGTTTTTGTTCAGTTTTTACATGTTTGAATTTAGCGCAACAGTTGTTATAGATTTAGCGAATGACGTACTAAACGCAGAAAACTATGAAAATAAACAATTACCAAAACTAAAAGATCATTTTAGCTAGGCTTGTTGCCAATTACATTCAGTAGTTTATCGTTCTAGTTGAAAAAGGCTATATTTATTAAACTACAAAATGATAGGACTGGTGAAAAGTGTACAGTGCATGCGGGGTTTACTCTAAGGGCGGATAAAAATGAACGGCAAGAATATGTTCTTTAACGTCGTCTACGTTATTAAAAATGCCCAAGCACAAAAAGCACTGCTGCTTGGGCTCCACGTGTTGCACAGTCTGTGCGCAATACAAGCAATGTGAGCTGTTCTGATCAGCCATTCGACTTTGTCTATATAATGTGAAATAATGGATGAGGAGTAATACAAGAGACAATAAAGATGAAAGATTCAACTATTTATGCTACTCGGGGATTTGGGAAATTGATAAATAGTCGATCAAAAAAAGCATCAGCATCACAAATAGATATGCTCAAAAGAAAAATTACAAATGAAGAGAAAAGAAGAAACGCTGTCAATTCCGTATTGCGTTTTTTGATGACAGATGTGCAGTCTATTTATATTTGCGAAAAAGAGGGGTGCCAAGATGCGGAATTCACAGAAAGAAATACTGAAAGCCCGTTTGTTCATAAATGCTCATGTGAACTGCATCCAATAAATGTGATCTGAAAATACCTCCGACATCAAGCTATCCGGAGTTTTAAATTTTCTTTCTGCGCAGAAAAACGAGACATTATCGTTTTACCAAAGACTTGCCGATTTGTTTGTGATCAGATGAGAAGGCAATACACCGAATACATTAATTATTATTCCACGTGTTTTGTTTACGCAACTTGGTCAGCTGGCTGTGCTTGCACGTGTTGCACACGTAAGAGCGCTGCGTAATGTGTGCTTGCTAATTGAAAATAGTTGTCTGCGGTCAAATGTGCATTGACACCCTCGGTCTGTTGATTTTTCCGACGCCATCATTTACAATCATGAGGGCCTATAGAAATGACTTTTTTCGTGTCCCATCTGAGCTAATTAAATTGCATCGTCGGTTAAAGTTTGACTAGCACTCATTTTAATGTCAATTTACCAAACGGCAAACCACAACAGAGCAAGCTAATAGACTGGTTCCATGGTCACCGACTGCAAAAGACGCTGCCAAACACACCAAAGACCACGAAAATTGGCACACAAATTGACCATGTTTCTCCACCTTTACAGAGTCGGCAACTGGTGTATATCACTCTGACATCAGAGCAGATCTTATAAATGGCTACCTTTTACAAAAACCTTTAGATGTCGCTCATGTCTGCTGGTTCTTTTGCACTTTATAAATCCCATTTGAACTTTGACCTTTTATGATCAAATCACTGCTTTCTGAGCTCCAACGAAAACAAAATAACACATCTGCCTGAGCAAGAACTAATGCCAGAGTTACTGAAAACGTGGTCATAAATCCATCAAACAACGATCGACCAAATACCAGCAGGCCAAAGCTCTATGGTTAGACTCTGACTAGTTTAAGGACTGGGTCCAGTGCCCACCCGAATATGAAGCGTTTAACCACACAGGCAATATATAATCTACTCTTTTTTATTAAACCCAAATACAGCTCGCATTCGTTCGCCTAACGACATTGATGACTTTTCACTGTTTGCCAGAGCCTTGACCCTGCTAAAGCTAATTTTCTTTTGATTGCTCTCCTCATCGACCTGATCTAGCCAACGATCCGCTATATCCAGTAGCTTTGCATCTTCATTTCCTTTCACCTTGTGCCTCTTTTCCATGGATGTGCCCATTGTCTGCTGTACACGGCCACGCATGTATGCCGCAAAGTCGCTCATGGATGTGACCCCACGTTGCTGCATATAGTAACTACCGATGGCGGCACCACACCCGACTATGGCAAATGCATACATTGTGCCCAGTCCAAATGCCCTGAATGCCCAGTTGACTTGGCTGTGGGTGATGGTCTCGCCAGCTGTTTTTGCTGCCCGGTGTGCTCTCCGGTGCCCAAGTGCCACTGCTGCAAGCAATGATCCAGTAAAGCCAATCCCTGCCACCGACAAAAACAAGCGTTTTTCGCGTTGCTGCCGCTCGCGCTCAGAAGCTGTTCTTGGTCGGTCAACCATAGTTTTATAGTTCTAGGTCAAAAAAATAATGCTTATCTAATAATTTCTTGCAATGTGTTATTTTGGCATTTAGTTGTTTAATTCCGTCTTATGGGGAAGCACGCATTTGCCGTGTAAAATCAGCCAAACATCCGCGGGCTTTATAGGGAATATAATTTTATTTCACTAGATGTATACGCGCGTAGCAGTAGTTGGTCCCCTTGTATATGCCGTCTTCTATAAACAGGTCACGTCGGTCAAACCCAATTGTGGCATGCGGCCAAAGGCTTTTGGGCTGGAACAGAGCGCCTTCGCTGCCTTTTTGGTGGTACAGGTTGAATAATTTAAATGGAATGCATGCAAAGTAGGGGATTAACGCCAAGAGCAACTGACAATACTGTTGCATTACTTGGTATTGGCAAAAGTGTATCTGCCGTTGTCTTCATTGTACGCACTGAGCTCAAGCGCAGCTAGATTGCTCTGTTTGGCGGCCTTTTCCATGTACTTTTGCGAGCCAGTTACTTTTCCAAGCAAGGCGTTAACAACGCTCTTTGTCTTGTACCAGTTTGCGTGATACTTTTCTGGATTGGTAATGTTGTACTTGCTTTTCAGCATCTCCTTGTTGGTAGATGCCGCAGCATCGATTATCTTTGAAGTTGCAAACTCCTCGGGGGTGAATATCGCCGCGAGTAGGGATGTACACATGTGCTTCAACAGGTGCACCAGCTTGGGGTCGCGGTGAGCAACGCCATGGCCAATATATCCAGGACTATTCGGGTCACTCGCAAGCTCAGCGCCGCCAAAGCTGGTAGTACCGGTCTCCTTTGCAATATTTGATATTTTTAGTGATTGTGTAGTTTGATCCAAGTTAGAATTAGCATTATGATGACGTATCATAACGATCGAATTCTAGGGCCAGACGTTATGCGCTTGAACCAGGCTTTCTTCTCTGCATTTTATTGTCTTTGAATTACGCTTTGGAATTTTAAATGACGATGGGCGACAAGGAACAGCTGCTTGAATTCGGGTTTCCCGAGTTGCATGTGTAAGTGGCAGTGCATCTGTTGAATTTAAAGAGCTCATAATTGCTAACCAAGACTGAAGGGTAGAGACAAGGCGCTAAAAGCGACAAACGGTGGACTGCAACAAGCGCTCGACTGGCTAAGTGAGAACGCAGGCAAGCCGCTTCTGGACGAGCCCATGGAGACTCCAAGCTCTGAGCCCACAGAGACCCCAAACGAGCCAGCGCCAGTCTCGGACGAACAAGCCCAGTCCCTCGTCTGCAACGAGTGCAACAAACAGTTCAAAAACGAAGAACTAGCTCAATACCACGCGGTGAAATCCGGGCACACGGACTTTGCCCAAAGCACCGAGGCAGTAAAGCCCTTGTCGGAGGATGAGAAGAAGCGAAAACTCGCCGAACTGCAAGACCGAATTGCCGAAAAGCGGCGCTTGCGTGACGAGGAGGAGAAGCAGGACCAGCGCAAGAACGAGATATTGCGGCGCAAAGCCGGGCAGGATATTTCCGAGCAGCAGGAGCGGCTGAAAGAGGAGCAGATGAAGCGGGATATTGAGAAGCAGAAGCAGCTCAAAGACGATGATAGGCGGGCGACGGCGCGGATCAAGCAGCAGATTGAGCAGGATAAGCGCGATCGGGCGGAGAGGCTGATTAAGGAAAAGGCGGAGCGGGATGGAACGGTACAGCCGGTGAAAGAGCATACGTCGATGCTGAAGCAGGGGCTGCCAAAGATCGAAACGAGTGCGACACAGACGAGGCTGCAGATTCGGCCGATGGTGCAGATCAAGGGCCAGGACGGGCCGGTGCGGCCAATTACTTGCGTGTTTGAAGCTGACCAGACGCTCAAAGACGTCATCAAGCATGTCAAGCAGCAATTGCCTGGACTCGGGCACCATTTTAAACTGTCGACGTCGTTTCCGCGCAAGGACTTTGCGACGAGCGACGAGAGCAAGACGCTCAGAGAACTGGGCCTGGTTCCCAATGCGGCGCTCATTCTTACCGAATAGCTTTTTGAACAAATGTGTAAGAACAGCACTTATTCTTGCCGAATAACTGAATAAATGTGTAAGAAATTAAAGATTGAAAACTATGAGCCTTTTTCGCCTGGCGAACTGTCGCGACTGGACTGCGGGCGCGACGCGTACGGGTGCAACGGAGCAGATGCGTCGTACGAGGCAAAGTGGCTGACCTGGTCGTTCGAGTACATTCCATTTGACGACTCGGGCGACAACGGGCCAGGACCCACCGGACTGGACAGCGAAGCGGGAGCCGTGGGCATCGACCGCAGCTGGCGGCTCATGTTCTGCGACGCCAAAACAGGAATGATGTTTGGCGTCATATAGCCCAGGCGCTCAATCGAGCCGGCCGCCGCCTGTGCGTCCGGATCATCGAGCATTGTACTCGCCTGGTGCAACGCCGTCGACTGGCCCACGGTGGCCACCATCAGATCATCCGACGCTCCCATTCGCGGCGACGACTCTGTTGTGCCGACATGCGACCCCGAATGAGCCACCGACACTGGGCGTGACGCAACCATCATGCGCGACTGGCGAGAGCCCAACGCATGCCCGTCGGGGCTGCTCTGGCTGCTCGACAACGCAAGCGCAGCCAGGCTGGGCACCGACCCCAAAATGGCCTGCGTCTTGCGCCGCTTCTCCGCCTCAAAGTCGCACCACCGCTTCATCACAATCTGCTTTGAATCAAACTCTCCGTCTTTGTCGCCGTGCCCCGTGTCTTTGGTCTCGCCCTGCACCATACGTGTTTGGCCCCACGAGAAGTCGTCAAAGTGCCAGTACGCATAAGTCGGCAGAACAAAGTTCCACACCGGAAGTGACAAAAGGTAGATGAGCATCCACCCAATGTACACGAGTTTGCGTGACGTCAGGCCGATTAGCACGGCTGGCAGACCCAAAATCACTGCGAGCAGCGACAGTGGCAGCCACGGCACCGGGCGCGTAAACGTCGAGATGATGATGATGTACAGCGTAAACACAATGGCAGCCGGAAGCGCCAATGTGCCGATGAGATCCATCAGAATGAGGAACTGCATCGACAAACAGAACGTACCGCACAGGTCGTTGACCAGCACCAGCTCCAGCAAATTGTGCACCGTCGAGTTGATCCACCGACGCCGCTGCGACAGCAGCACTTTGAACTCGTCGGGCACGATCGTCTTGCATACCGACGACGGAATAAACATCATCTTGCGCTTGGGGAACGTACGCAGCATCAGCGTCGACAGGTACCGGTCCTCGCCCAGCAGCAACAAGTTCTTTTCGTGCAGCGTTTCAACAACATTCTCAGAGTAGTTCTCGACAATGTCCGGATTGGCCAGAATCGGCACCCAGTACCCGTGCTGGCCCTTGGGCGCCTTGATGCGGTACATGCAGAAGCACCCAGGCAGGCACGTAACACCGCCAAACACCGACTCAAACGCCTTGGCCTGGTGATGCGCAATGTAGTACTCAAACACCTGGATCATCGTCACCCACGAGTCGGTCTTGTTGGCAATCTTGGTCTCGCCGCACTGGCCCATAATCGACGGATCGTCCACCATCGACTTCACCATGAGCGTCACACTGTCGACATACACTTTGGTGTCGGCGTCCACCATCAGCACAATCTCAAAGTTATCGGGCGTAACCCCGGTTACGTTCCACATGGCGTTGAACAGCTCGTACTCGAGCTCCGTCATGCGCTCGTCAAACATCACGCGCTGCAAAAAGCTCATCAGGATGATTTGCGAGTCGCGCTTGCCGCGGTTGCCGGGCTTTGCATCGCTGGCCTCCTCGGGCGTTCCGCACTTTACCACCAGAATCATCGGCACTTTGTTCTCGCGCGCATGCTTGGGCGAGTTTTCGTTAGGCGAGTAGTATCCGGCGTACAGCTTGGCCATGTTATGGCGCTTGGCTCCCTGCGAGATCGCCACGTACGAATACGGCTGCACTCGGTCTGGCGGAATGACAAAGTCTGTCATCATCGACAGACACACGTCGGGCGTGTACATGTCCTCGCCAGCGCCCTTGATCAGCCCGTCGCAGATGATAAACAGACACTTGTGCGACGCAGGATAGTCGGTGCCGCACAGCGAGTCCAGCGTCGTTCGAATGCCGTGCGAGCCTTCCGAGTAACACGTCACCAGCAGCAGCGTGTACGCCAGTTCGAAGTTCCATGGCGACACTGCTGGAACGGGCGGGCCTGGAGGCAGCGCCAGGGCCTGCACGTCAATGCCAGACACCGCCGGTGCATCCTCAGGCACCAGAACCTGGCTGGTCGAGTAGTGGCTGGCGCGGTGGTCGGAGAAGAACGCCGACTGGCGTGGCATCATCGATGTCGGCCGAGGCCGCGTCGTAGGACGCGCCTTGTCGCGCGCTCCGGGCTCGTCGCCAGGCATAAAGTGCGAGTACCGCGATGTGGTCGGGAAGAACCGGGACTTGCGGTTGTTGGCTCGGCTCACCGAGTCGTACGGACCGTGGCCCAGCACTGTGTACTTGCGGTCCAGCTGCTCTTTGCCGTAGTGGTTGTTGTCGTCAGCCCACGCCTCGATCTCGGCCTGGCGATTACGCCGGTCCTCGGGCGTAAACTGCTTCACCTGCCCCAGCCGCGGCCCCATAAACCATCCAAAGTAGATCGCCATAAAGAACTTTGCCAGCACCGTGCCCAGAATTATAATCAGCGACACATACAGCACAATGTTGGCCGCAATACATCCCATCGACGACGCATCGATCGAGCCCACGCTGAATATGTCCATCATGCAGTTGCCAATGTCCTTCTTGTGCCCGCTCGACAGATACAGCGACACGTCCATCCCGCGCATCTTGCCGTCGACCAGCTCTTTCATCTCTTTGGGCATCTTCACCGTTTTCAGCAAGAACTGTCCTCGCTGTAGGTCCAGCACCGAGCCCTTGAACACAACCAGGTTCCGCTGGTCCTTTACATCCGACCACGAGTACTCCACCGGCGAGTTGGTCAGCTTCTTTAGCGCATTCCGCGCCTTGGCTGTGTTGTGGCAGCCCTGGTTGTCAGGAATCTGGTTGGTGTTGATCGAGTTCGAGTTGTTGTAGTACACACACGGGAACACGCTCACCACGTTGCCCTTGCTGTCGGTCATTGACCTGTCGTATGTCAGCACGCCGCGGCACGCATCGTTCGGGTTCTGGAACAAAAAGCTCAGATCCTTGCCGCCTGCATTGGCTGGCTCGCCCATCAGGTTGGCTCCAGCCGCGCCAGTCCACGGCGATGCAGCCGCATGCTTGTACTGAGTAATGTCGTACGCTCGGCCGTTGACCACCGCATATCCGTTGCCCACATCGTTCCACTTTACGCGCGTCTGCTGCCCCGACAGTCCGCACAGCACCTGCTGCAGCCCAAACGTCACAAATGCAATGACTCCCATGATTAGCAGGATGATGCTCACCAGACCCATCTTCTCGCGCCACGCCAGCTGCACCAGAGGCTCGGCCATTCCAAAGCACTTTAGCACTCGTCCAGGCGCCCAGAACGTCACTACGCGGCAGTACGCCAGCCATGGCGACGCACAGCACCGACGACTCTTCTTCGCCGCCACTGCCTGCTGTTGCTTGCGCTGCCGGTTGCGTGGTGCCGATGCCGACACACGAGGCCGCCGGCTTCCTGTTCCGCGAGAGAGTCCACGCTGCCGCGCTGAGCCTTCGCCTGCCTTCTCAGCGCGCTCTGGCCGCACCAGCGACCGGTGCCGGTTGGGCGGCTCGTACGATGCGTATCCGCCGGCTGCTCCGGCTTCCTCGTCCTGCTCGCCGTCGTTCCGCTGCCGCCGCCGTAGACGCTTGCTGTCGCCAACTGGAGGCGCTGTCGGCATCGGCATCGGCACCTCGCTGACTCCCTGCAGCAGCGGCTCGCCTGATATCAGCGGCCGATCAGGCTGTGCGCCGGCCTGTGACGAGATGTCCGACCCGGTCCGGTGGTCCAGTCGGTCGCGCAGCTGCTCGTTGCGCGTGTTGGAGCTGGTGTTTGACATTATCTCCAGCTCTACGCCGGCCCCAGAGTTGTTTCCGCTGTTGTGCTCCGGCAGCCCAAAGAACCCGCCGGCTCCCTGTCCGCCAGCAGCTCCGTACACGCCGTCAAAGCCGTCGCTCTGCTGCCCATACGAGTGGTTGTCGCGCCCTGCCATAGTCGACCAGCAGGCTCACAATCAAAATAAGAGTAAATATCAATAAACAGCAGGAGAGCTTACAAACGCCCTCAAGTGCGTGTCGAATAGTGTGGTGAAAAGGCCGAGTGTGGAAAAGAAACGTGCTCTGTTGTCCGTAAAAGCGCCGACCAGAGACTTGAAGCGCCTCTCTCGAATTTTCCGCTGCTTATTTCCTACATTTTGGGAAGCGGTTACAAGCAAAGTGTAAGTAAAGTGTATTGCTGTGGCGCCCAGCCGGTGCTGCATTTGGACACTTTATATGCTGCGTTCTGCTTTGACAATAGCGGTGAGAACAAATCTGCCAGGAACGCTGCATAGATATCCCAGTCAGCACATCATACGAGGTCAGCCTCACTATCAGCCAGGCGGCGCTTTAAACCTGGCTGATAGTGCACCTCCTGTGCTCAGCCGCCTTCGGCGTTGCTGCTGATTGTTCGGTCCACAATACACAAACCATTCACTGGCACAAAAAAGCCCGACCGCATCGCACGCAAGGGTCAAATAATCAAGAACTGGGGTATATGAAGCGGCCTTACGTTAAACAAGTCTGCGCAGAAAGCCTCCGAATGTTTCTCGAGCCGTAGCGTCTGCTCTCTATATGCTCAACCGAGGTCCGAGCGTTAGAATGGTGTATGCGGGTGCGGGAAAAGGAGACGTGGCTGGTGTAATGAACTGAATATAGTGCGCAGAGGTAATAGATGGAAAAATGGTGCATCGGTGCACTTTGAGAGAAAAAAGAGTGTGCTGCTCTTTTTCGAGCTTGGTGTTTGGGTAGACATTCTTCAAACTCGTTTCTTGTTGTTGGGGCGAGCCGCACGCATGAATTTGGCGCAAGATACAGGATAACAACGAAGTCAAAGCACAACGAGGGGGCGTTTGTTACTTCTCTTTTGACGCCATGTGCCATATCTCCAAGGAACCCTCCGGTCTCCTGTACTCGGCCCGATACTAGCTGGACGGAACCGTCTTTGAATATCTCTGATAAAACAGACAATGAAAAGCCGTCTTCTGGCAGTCCACAAAAACAGCCAGCGTGAGCCAATCACTGACCGGGATAAAAATAAATAACCATGCGGCACCGGCTCATTCAAGAGGGCCAAAAGAAAAAGGAGGATTGGCAGCTGCAGGATGACGAGCCTGATGTCGGAAGCCGCGGAGCTGGTGTATGCGCCAAGAGCCGCTTCATTGAACTGGCGAACCATGGGAGCCAAACTGTGCTTTCTAGGGCAACCTTTTGCACACGTACAGGGTGTATATGCTTACCTGGCAACAAAATTGCTTTACTGTTTGCTGGACCAGCTCACCAAAACAAAAACAAGCGCTTGCGTAGTAACCACTGTAATTGTATTTTATTGGTGGCGCAAAAGACCCAAGGGTATTAACAAGGCGAGCGTTGCTACTATAATAATTTAGGAAAACAAGTCGATAACAGAAAGCTGAAAAGGCAAACTTGAGCAAAAAAGGAATGCGCGCTAGGTGCATTTATACATTCTGGATTGAATAGACCGTGCAGTTTAATCTTGATGGTGCGCATACACTCAGGCAGACAGAAAAGTCATATGTTCCCCCGCTGTTTAATAGCGCTGAGAACACGGAATAGGCCTTGTTGAAATAAAACAATGCGCACCTGCCTGCTTGCACAGCGGGTTGGGCATCGCAGCTGCATTTGGCGATACGCCTTTGAAGGCTATTTCTGCGTTCAGGAATTTATGTCTCCTGTATGGGTGCATGGTTGTCTGACGAGGAAACTGTCTTGGCATTCTCAATAACTTGTGTCCTCGTCTGCTATTTTTAGTTCTCCTTGTGCTATCACTGTTATCATAACTTGCGTTAAATGAGAACTGTTGGCTAAATAGCCACTTGCGGAAACGTCTCTCTAATTCACATCTATAAATAACATGTGTTGGGAATTAATTGTTACAAGATGACATCGGCACCATGTCGGTATGAGATGGGAACACATACTGCGTCGACAATTCGAGTGCTGACGAAACGCAAAGCATTTTCGCAGCATTCATGGCGGGAATTAAAGCGACACGCGCTGGCTGCCCTGTATATTACGTCGATTGTTTGGGGTTTGCAAAGACATTGGCTCTCACGCCATTATTCAGACAGCAAAATGTTGCACCTGATTAACGATATATTAAAATTAAAACAATATGGAAAAGAGCTAGCAGACGCAATAGAATATTGTTATTGTTTTATCGACATATCAAATCGGTTATTACAAACAGCGCATTGTCATTTTTATTATAAAAAGTTGTATTTATTTTAAAATTGTGCCTTCGTCACCGAATAATAATGAAATAGCTTGCAACTCCCAATGCTTTTAGTACGGATCCCCTCGGATATCGATTTCCAATTATAAGGCCGAGTGCTGGATCTTATATTTTCCAGCAGCTTTTCAGTCTCTTGTTGAGTCCACGTTGAAGAGTGCATAGAAAAGTATTTCTGTTCATTAGCCTAGTCAGCATTAAGGTTGGAATATCCAGCTGTGCTGCCAGTTTAATAGGCTTGGCGCCATTTAAAATCTGGCTAGCAATTTTGTCTGTTTCAATATTACGCAGATGTGCTTTGTACACAGGTAATGTTTCAGCGTGTGCTATAATACACGAATACAATTTCTATAGGTTGACATGTGGCATTTTTTGTAAAACCAATGTTCGCAGCTCAGTGAACGGCATTTGCTCTGCGTGCGTATCTATAACCCCTTTTACATTTTGCTCTTCGTTATACAAGAATGCTATATAGACTTTAGGGTTTATATGGCTGTAGTCAGTGCCCTAAACATTGCCTTTACCAAGCGTTGGTGACAATTGGCGGGCAATATATTTGTATGCCATGCTCTGTACTCGCAGTTTTACCACTCGAGCAATAACCTCATCAGTCCACACCATCTCGCCACGCAGCAAACTGGCCATCTTGACACAGTCATTAATGTCAACCCACATGTAGTTTGAAACGGCAGTATAATTGACAGCAAGCGGCTTGGGATAGTTGTCCTTGATAAACGTTGTCATCCGATCCGCCATATCCCATGAAAACGTATCTGGATGGTAGATCCACCGAGCTTTGCCAACATTAAACTGGTTGGCTTCCAAGCACTGGCGCTTGGTCAAACCAAACATATGAGCAATTCCAGTCCAATCTACATTCTTATGCACGGTTCTCATGACTGTACTTTGTGTTTACTTGCGCTACTGGCTACATTTACATTTGTAATTGATACAACCACAGGAGTACATGCTGCCAAATATTATATAGGTTTACAACTCTTGTAAATTCAAAGAAAGATACATGTGCTATTGACAAGGTATCCATAAATGGTTTTATTATTTTGTTTAATACATTTTCAATAGCTTTATTACAACGTCTAAATTGATATTATCGAATATCACCGTCTTGGTTTAGACCATGATATAGCAAAATGGCCAAAGAGCTAGCTGCACAACCATATTACGAAAAATCCATAGTAAATCACGCCAGCCCAATCCAGCTTTTGTAGGATCACGCATGCACGCATTAAAGCTGATGAATTCAACCACTTTCTTTTTTCTTTTTAAATTTTTTTCATTCGCTTTATTCCTTTTAGGTTTTTGACGCAGCAGCCCGTCCCCTCTTTGTCCACCGATGTGTCATATCTGACGGGACTCTTTTGTATTTACTTTGAACACTTGTTATGTGACTCAACTCGAGACGGTCTTACTTTTTTTGCGGTCCGCGGCTAGCGTTGAAACCTTATTGAACGGTCCACTATTTGAATTCTGCACTATATAAATGCCACAATGGACGAAGCAACGAAGGAAATACAGCAAAACGAGATTGCAGCTCTTCGAGCGATATTTATGGTACGAATACACTGCTTTAACCAATTCAGTAAGCTAGCACAGCACTAATACCAGGCGATTCATGTAGGATGATTTTACCGACGTTGAAGCAAAGACAGCATGGAACGTAAAGCAGGATACGCCAGAGTTTGTCGTACGTATTCGGCCGACAGATGATGAGCTAAAGGAGCACGTGTGGGCTGGGCTGCACGTCCGGTTTTCCAAAACGTATCCGCGCACAGCGCCGCAGCTGATAGTCGAGAGTGGACGCGGGTTGAGCGATGCACAGATTAACGAGGCGCAACTGATGATTAAGCAGCAAGCAGCAACGATGGTTGGCGGCGAGATGGTGTATGAGCTGTCGCTGCTGTTGAGCGACTTTGTAACACAACACAACTCGGCAGCACAGGCAGCACGTCCGTCGTTCTATCAGCAGATGGTTGAGCGGCAACAGGCTGGCGCACAGGCGGTTCGTGAGCGCGAACACGCAGAGTGGCAGCGCATGCAGCAGGCTGACATGAAGGAACAGGCAGACTTGCAACAGCGGATTCGCGCTGAGCTTGAACGCAAGCAGCATGAGCTGCATTCTGATGCACAGCGACAGCAGCATTTGAGCGAGATTGCCGATGCCGTGCACAGTGTGGCTGGACGTTGGGCTGAGGCGATTCAGCTGCTGGCATTTGACAAGCCTATTTTCCTGGACCCGCAGTCGCCGCGCAACGGCTGGTTCACAACAGTGGCAATCGAAGAGTCATCTCTAGCCGACGCCCTGTGCACCGCGTATGACGCGTACCCGACAGACTTGGCAAACGCAAGCATCCATCTGTCAGACCGCTTCACGGTGCAATGCTTTACTATTACGTCTTCGCATTACCTCACCGACCAGGGCAGAAAGCAGCTTGAGCGTGTGCAAACTCGCATATCTGACTTGGCACAGATCCGACACCAAAATCTGGTTTCTGTGTACGGGTGCCGTTTGCAGGTAGTCGAAGAGCGCGGACAAGAAACAAGTCTGTGCTTGTGGGTACTGAGCGATCCGCTGCTGGCACACGATGGATCAACGCTGGAGGATGTTCTCGAATCATGTGGGTCGATTGCTATGCCGCAGGCACGCAAATATCTGCGACATATACTGCTGGCGCTAGTCAGTCTGCATGCAGCTGGGTTTATTCACCGCAGCATTGTGCCCGGCAACGTGCTGTTGACAAAAGAAGCGCGTGGGCGGTTTATTGCGCGACTGTTTAACACAAGTTACCGCGAAGAGCTGGTTGAGCTGCACCGACTGACGCCGCTGTCGGACAGCATCAGTGACTCGGCCGGTAACGATATTCGTGTAGCGCCCGAGGTTGTCGAACGTCCAGACCTTATGGGCCGCAAGAACGACGTGTGGTGCGTAGGTGTAGTTGGTCTGCAAATGGTACTGGGTGTGGACGCACTGCATAATGTAGCCATTGGAAGCGAGCGTGCGGTGCTTGAGGCACGGCAGGCTGAGATACCATATGCGATTTTTGCAGTTCTGGCGCAGATGCTGACTGCCGATTACCAGCAGCGACCGACAGCGCTGGAAGCCCTGAACAACCCGTTCTTTTTGCAGGATCTGGGCACTGAGACTTCGGTGCATCGTCAGGCGCTAGACAGTGCGTCGCGCGGACTGACATTCGAGATGCAAAGGTCGGCTGCGCGTGCTGCCAAGCCAAAGAGCACACAGGCGTTTTTCTCTGTTGCACAGGACAATATTGCTGCCTACGGCACGCCGCCGCATGTGGAGCAGAAATCACACAAGAGCCGTGTGCGCCATGCACCAGCAGACCCCGGAATTGACAGAGTTTTACAGCCAACAATGTCGCGGTACCGCACAGACTTTGAAGAGATTGAGTTTGTGGGCAAGGGCGGATTTGGATCAGTAGTCAAGGCACGCAACCGCATTGATGGGCGGTTCTATGCGATCAAAAAGATTAAACTAGATCCACGCGACACTGAGGGCAACAAAAAGATATTCCGTGAAGTGACCACGCTGTCGCGGCTGCACCACCAGAACGTTGTGCGCTACTACACGACGTGGGTTGAGGACATGGACACTAGCGAGCGTGTGGTCGATGATGACTATGACTCGGACGATGGGAGCGTATTTGGCGTGAGTTTGTCGCACTCGTCGTGGTCGACTGAGGAAGACTTGACTGACAGCAGCTCCAGCGATTTCTCGTCGCAAGCTAGCAACAGATTCCCTCGCGGTGCGCAGAACGACACAGATGAGTATAGCAAAGGCAGATTCCACCGCAGCACACAAAACGATATTGACGTTGAGTTTGGAAGCGGCACAAGCACCACCGGAGCGACAGGCACCGACAAGGAACTGCAGGCGGGCGACCGTGTATTTTCAGCAATTCGGTTCGGTACAATGGGCGCAGGCGACGGCGCGGGCAAACGAGTGCGATCGGCAGTCGATGGTCCAGTGCGCGAGTTTGGCGGCTCACAGTCATCGAGTAGCGACAGCGACAGCATTGCGGACTTGCGGATAGCGAGCCGTGGTGATGCTGAGCTGAGCGACTATTTGCGGCGTGGCCAGCGGCGCTCAGGACATACCGACCTGCCGCGACAGCGACGTGCGAGTGGCGGGCGCAAGCGGCAAATCTTGTATATTCAGATGGAGTACTGCGAGAACAAGACGCTGAGTGATTTGATTCGCGAGGGTATTGACGAAAAGGAAGCATGGCGGCTGTTTGGACAGATCCTCGAGGGCCTAAAGCACATTCATCAGCGCGGCGTGATTCACCGTGATCTCAAGCCAGTCAATGCGTTTTTGGATGCGGCTGGCGAGATCAAGATTGGCGACTTTGGACTGGCGACGTCGAGTTTTGCGTCGATTGATGCGGGCGCAGCACAGCGGCTGGCCAGCTTGGACCGATCGCTGGCCGAAGATGCGCTGACGGCAGATATTGGCACATCGACGTACGTAGCACCCGAGGTGACAGCTACCGTCAGCGGTGCGACGCGGTACAACCAAAAAGTGGATATGTACTCGCTCGGAATTATCTTTTTCGAAATGTGCTATCCGATGCGCACAGGCATGGAGCGGGCAAACGTGCTGCACGCACTGCGGGCACCAGAAATTACATTTCCAGCAGACTTTCCGGCTGAGCGCATGCCGCTGCAGCTGCAGATTATCCAGCGGCTGTTGTGCCACAGCCCACGCCAACGCCCGTCGAGTGCTGAGCTGCTGGAGAGCGACATGCTGCCGCCCAAGCTTGAAGACGAGCATGTGTGGGAGACCATTCGCACAATCGCCAATCCGTCGCAGCCGTACTTTCCCAAGCTCATGGAGTCGCTGTTCGGCCATGCTGCCGACAAGCACATTGATGCCACATTTGACTTTCGGGCAAGTGACGTGCAAAATGAGCAGCTCAATGCGGTGTTTTTGGACCGTATTCGTGAGCTGATGACGCGTGTGTTCCGCATCCATGCGGCCGTTGAGCTGTCAACGCCGGCGCTGATGCCACGCACCGATGCGCTTGACGCGTACCAAAAGCCCGCTCTGTTTATTGATTCGCATGGCAATGTTGTGCAGCTGCCGTACGACCAAACCGCGCCATTTGCGCGCTACGTTGCACGTACTCAGATGACCGAGATTAAGCGCTACTGCTTTGACCGCTACTTTGTTGCCAATGCTGCTGGCGGTCAGCCGCTGAGCCGCACAGCTGCGTCGTTTGATGCTGTGACAAACCGGAGCGCACACACGGTGGCTGCTGCCGAGGTTGTGTCAGTTGCGTGTGAGGTCATTGACGCATTGCCAGTGTTCCGCGGTGCACCACTGGCTCTTGTGCTGAACCATATGGCCATTCTGGACGCCGTGCTGGCATTCTGCGGCTTATTGCACCCCGAATGGGCTGCTGCGTCAGACCGTCACACCGATCGAGACCGTCATACGCAGTTTATTCATGGCGTGTGCTTCTGTCTGGGCAATTTGTACTGGGAAAAGCCGGCTGTGATCCGAGCCCGTGTGCAAGCAGTGGGCACTTCTTTGCGAGTAAAAGTGACGTCGCAGTCGCTGGACCGGCTCGAGCTGTTTATGGGCGTGCGCGGTGATCTGAGCACGGTGCAGCGCGAGGTGTTGGCGCGTATTGGAAGTGAGTGCGGCATGAGCGGCACTCCGCATGCTGTTCGGGGCGCTGCTTATGTGCATGCGGCCATTCGTGGGTTCAGTGAGCTGCGCTACGTCGAGGCCACTGTGCGCCATTTCGGTGTAACCATTCCAATGTCGTGCTCGCCGCTTTTCAGCCATCATTACTCGTACTACGAAGGCGCATATGTGTTTCAGATCGTGGCTGACCGTGGACGTGGCTCTCGAGCTCCCCACGTGCTGGCTGTCGGCGGCCGCTACGACGGGTTGTTGCGCAAGTTCCGCCATCTTGCAGGCAACGCTGTGCGCGGCGACTCGGGGTCTGAGCCGCAACTGCAGTCTGATGCACAGTTGGCTGACGACAGCTCGTTGGCATTTGCCCGTCGAGCCGGCTCTCTGCACTCGACAGACGTGTGGCAGCAGATGTTTGCAAAGTCTGCTTCAGGCCGTGCGTCTGCAGAAGTCTCGCGTTCGTCGTCGCCGCTAAGCGCGAACGGTGGGGTCAGTATTGGCACGCAGTTGTCGCAAGGCAGCGCTGCTCTCGGTACTGCGCGCGACGTTGTGTGTGTGGGCGTGCAAATCCACCTTGACTTGATTATCCAGGAAATGGCGCGGTACCAGCAGTACGTGCTAACTCATACAGACACGCCTACGTTTGGCCTGTGGACGCGCAAGCGCTGTGATGTTGTTGTTGCATCGTTTGGCACGCGGCCTATGCTCAAGCAACGCATTGCATTGGCTCGTGTGCTGTGGTCAGACGGTTTGCGCACGGATTTTCTGTTTAACGACGACCCTGAAATGACAATGGAGCGACTAGTTGATATTTGCCGAGACCAGGGCATGAACTGGATTGTCACGCTAAAGCGCAAGCCCAGCACGGGTGTTTATTCGGGTACAGGTAGCTCAAGCGATCTGTCGCTGCTGACCTCGGAAAAGTACGTGTTCAAGGTCAAGAATATATTGCGTCGCGTAGAATGCGAAGTATCCCGAGAAAAACTGTGTGCGTGGTTGCATGCAGACATTGGCGAACAGTTGCGTTTGGATCTGCAAACTCACGAGATGCGCAATGGCGCTGGACTGGTTAGCGGCATGAACTCGAGCATTGCCATGGTTGGCCGCGACGGCAGTGGTCCGCAGTCGGGGCTGAACTCATCGGGAACCAGGCTATCGAGTGCGCCAAGCAATATGGGGAACGTACCACTGAATACGCATGGCCAATCGAGCACCACAACTGCAACTAGCACTACCAGCGGAGGCGGTGCCAACTCAGGGTCATCTAGTCGGCTCGAAGTAGTGCTCGTGAATCCACAGCAAAAGCAAAAGAACCTGAACCGGTCCAAGCACAAGCAAAAAATGGTGCTGACCGATCGTGCTGCGTCGAGCGTCAGTCGTGTGATGGGCGAAGTCAAAAGCGCACCGGTGTTAGTGCTTGACTTGGGTCCGGAGCTGTTGCGGCGGTTGGCGGGCGAGCCTACCATTTTGTCCGACTCTGGGTACAAACGGGTTATTGAGTTGTGTTCGGCTCATCAGCGCTCGTTTGTTGTCGAGCTGAGATCGTATTTGTTAAAGTATCAGCGCGAGGGGTGTGCGTATGTATGGTTGTATTCGGCAAAGGGCGATTATAGCATTACGTATAAGATGTAATATTGAGAATATACGTTGTCATTTGAACCAATATTGTACTTGTTGGATGCCGAAACAGTGGTCAAGGTTGTGTCCAAGTATTTGTTCAGTATATGGATAAGCAATTAATTTGCATAAAGTACATGCGGCCAAGCAAGACTAACCAATTAAGGTTAGTCTCCATAAACAGGTAACTTGGTTAGCTACGTTTCTGATGTTTTAATATATAAGCTAGAATAATAAAGGCAATGGCATATAATGGTAGTGTTTATTTTATTCAAATTAGAAAAATAATAAAACTTTTCTCAGCAGCGTTTACCAGCGGTGATATATGTCGATATTTATGCTTAATAAAATTAAAGTAAACAAGATAATTATGCTACTTTGCCTATTATCTTAAGATGCGCAATTTTACTTCTGCACTGTTTAGAACTTTTAGTGCCAATCACCTCGGATACCAGTTTCCACTTGTACGGCCGAGTGTTGGATCTTATATATTCTAGCAGCTTTTCCGTCTCATGGGGCGTCCATGTTGACGAGTGCATAGAAAACGTATTTGACGCCATCAGACTAGTCAGGAGGGTAGGTGGAATTCCCAGTTGAGCGGCCAGTTTGCTAGACTTGGTGCCATTTAATATCTGGCTAGCAATTTGGTCTGTATCAGCCTTGCGCAAACGTTCTTTGTATACTGGGAGAGAAACAGCGTGTGAGTAAACAAATGAACGCAACGCCCTTTGGTTGACATGTGGCATTTTTTGTGAAACCAGTGCTCGCAGCTCGGTAAACGACATTTGCTCTGCGTGCGTATCCATAATCTCTTTTACCTGCTGCTTTTCGTCATCCGACAATGGAATATAGACTTTAGGGTCTATGTGACTGTGGTAAGCACCTGTAACTTTGCCCAAATTGAGTGCTGGTGACAATTGGCGGGCAATATATTTGTATGCCATGCCTTGTTCTCGAAGCTTTACAACCTTGGCAAGTGTCTCAGCTGTCCACTCTATTTCGCCACGTAGCAAACTGGCCATCTTGACACAGTCGCTTTTGTTGATCCACATGTAGTTTGAAACGGCTGTGTAATTGACAGCAAGCGGCTTGGGATAGTTGTCCTTGATAAACGCTGTCATCCGATCTGCCATATCCCATGAAAACGTATCTGGATGGTAGATCCACCGAGCTTTGCCAACATTGAATTGGTTGGCTTCCAAGCACTGGCGCTCAGTTAAACCAAACATATGAGCAACTTTGGTCCAATCTACACTCTGTTGCTGCTCGTATTGCTTTTGTACCTCGTGGCTGACCGTCTGGGGATGATCAGTTGTTGGGTTAACATAATCCCGGTCGAGTTTACCATGCTTGAGACGACACGAACCAGCCGAACGACCAAGGTCCTTGCCAATCGCTGACCAGTCGATTTCTCTTCTTTCGTATTTCGATACCAAGTGTTCTAATCGAGCAATATCATCAGCATTCCAAATAGTGTTTGTCTTTTGCAACGTATTGTTTGCCCCTACATGTTTACATAACACAGAATAGCACACGTCAGTATCACTTTTGTCAAACACCCATATACAGTAGCTGTTAATCGTAGTATTGCTTACCTTGTCGTTTTAATAATAGCATTTTTGCATTGCACGCACTTATCGTCTTTGTCCCAATAAGCCGCGATGCCTCGGCCATCCCAACACCGTCGCAAATGCACTTGCGTAGTATGTCCAGCTCATCATCGGTCCATGCTTGTGTCGCATTTTGTCGTTGCTGGTGCTGTGTCCATATCCGTCGCGCACGTCGAGGAGAAACATCAATCTCTTGTCCAATACGCTCCCAATCTTTGCCATAAGCGTCAACAAGCTTATTTACACAATCCATGACATCATTTGTAATGTTCTTGGTTTTATGTATAGTCATTTTGATCTTGCCAAATATTGATTCTTGCGACCGATTGGGAAATGCCATCTGTGCCTGAGTTAACAGCTCACGCCAATTTCCAGGCATATAGTAGGCTTGGATAATCTCCTTCATCCGACGAGTTTCTTCGTCAGACCACTTTATTATTTTGGCATTTGGCTTGGAACCGTCTCGTTCTTTGAACCGACGGTACACATCACGAAGCCCACTTGTATTACTGTACAATGGGTATTTCTTTAATATATCCCACCACGTTAGACCATCGTTCAGGTGCCGAGTAATCGCTTCGTGTAGATCGGGCGTCATTCGAGGATTAGTGCACATTTGGTGCACCATAAAGCAATCATTGTGCTCAACATTCATATAGACGCCAACTAAACGCCATTCGTCGGCCATAACAACATCAAACTGCTCAAGCACAACTGACTTTAGCGTAGAAAGATCGTCTGCCGACCAGTTTGTGATATTGGGTAGCGACCGCACAGGAACTGTAGAAAGCGATGGATCAAACAACCGCAGACATTCGATAAGCGGCATATCCATATCTCGAGCAACTGACTCCCAATCACATCGACCACGTTGTTTATTGTATGCTCGATCCGCCAACTGTGTAACACGGGCCGACTGTTCCATTCTTTTCTGCAGCCTAGCATTGTCTGCCGCCAACGCCTGTTCCATAGCTGCCTGTGATATTCTGTATCTCCGGGCCATGTCAAACCATGGCACTGCCATGTTATCCTTTTGATACACGCGAAGAGCCGCAGCGATCTCTTGCTGTCGCTCCAGAGAGATAGCGTCAATAGCTGAAGCATAGCATCGACGTGTAAACAAGGGCAATAGCGTAGGACGCGTAGACTGCGCAATGCGCACTGCCGCACTCAATTTAAAACAAGAGAGCATTATATAGCAAACGCGAAATAAGGACGAAAAGAAAACTAAAACCTGCGATTTCAGCAGCTTGATCTCAAACAGGCTAATACTAGATCGGCTCAACTTTTAAACACTTGATCACCGATCGCAGAGAAACATTGCACTTTTGTTTTACACTTGTTTATACTTTTATTTAAAGTCGTATTAGCACGAGAATGTTGCGGCGACACCCATGCCTTTTGACGACTTTAAGCCAAACGTACAGCTTTGCATGTAAAGCAAGACACACGAGCACGCATGCACTTGTGGCAGTTCCCCAGCCCGCACCGCGAGCGACAAAAGGAGCGCGGGGGATCAAAGCCCCGTGGACGGAAGCCGACCTGGAAAAGCTAAAGTTTCTCGGCAGCACGATGATCCAAACGGGCAAGCTCCCTCGAACCAGCGACTTTATCCAAGCAATGGACATATTGCCCCACCGATCGTATGCAGCAATCGTAACAAAGTTTCGGCAACTGTATGTGGAAAAACACCCAGTGCGCAAATCCCACGAGCGGCCACGGTGGTCGGCCGAAGAAGACGATGCACTGATGACAGGCGTAGTTTTGTATGGGGCGAGTAACTGGAAAAGCATTGCTTCGTTTGTGCGGACACGAACGCCCGCCCTGTGTTATGCGAGGTTTCAGAGAATGCAGGATCCGATCATTGGGCTAAACTTGCCGCAAAACTATTGGATACGCAAGCACTCGGCCAAAATTCAACGTGGATTAGACAAAATATCGCACGATACTCTGGGAGGCGGATCGGTGTATGGAGAAATTCTCCGGCAGCAGTACAAGATGATGCAGTCGAGCAAAGTGGAACCGGCTGTTGATACAGTTGAAAACACAGAGTCTACTGTCACTCCAGTAGACAACAGTTTGATGCGAGCTCCGTTCACCAAGGCAGAAGATGAACTAATTTTGCGCTTGTTCCGGCAGTACGGCAGCCGGTGGATGCTCATTGCCAACTTGGTAAACGCTTTTAACCAGCGTGCAGCCAAAGACAAATTGCCGCCCTCGCAGCTGCGGTCGCAAATCCGGATTAGCCAACGATTTCGCGCCATCGCTCGGGCAACATCGCTGGATACTCAAAACAAACGCAAGAAAAATAACACACGCCAGAGGTGGACGCCGGAAGAAGACCAAAAATTGCATACAGCTGTTATGGCGGCGCTAAGTGATCGAACAAAAAACTTTTCATGGGCTCAAGTCGCTCGTCGTATGGGCACAACACGAACAGTGTTGCAATGCCGTATGCGGTGGGTTGAGTTCTCGGGCAGTCATCTTGAGCACACGTTGTTTACCGAAGCCGAAGACAAATTGATGTGGCCTTTTGCAATAGCCGGCAGCACCAACTCGCTTGCTACCGACGACAACCGAACATATACGACCGAGGCAGACTTTACGCTGGAGTCGGGCAAAACAGTAAAACTAAACTTGGCGTTGATTGTTAGTTCGAATCTTGCTCATCGGTCGAGCGTTGCCGTGCATTATCGGATTGTGAGGCTGCAGCGGGGGATAAAATGGTTGAGAGATGTGGCTAAAGTAGAGAGACCGCAGGACCATTTTCAGTTGGTTCATCGGTTGGCGAGCAGCCCGATGTTGTTTAGAGTCGGCAAACCCAAATAAACCACATTAGTGCTTTGTATAAAATATAAATAGCCAAATAGCTTCATGTTTCGCAATATAGGTCAAGCAATGTGTATTGCATGTGTATTAACCTAAAGTACATAAAGTGTTGCTAGCAAAATATATGAGTTTGTATAGTCTATGCTGGATGTTTGATAGTTAGCGGGGATGTGCAGGCAGCGGCTTAGAGTTACGGACATTAGTTTCCAATAACGCAGTATGCACGACCTGCCCGTTTTGTATTTTCGGCATCGGGTTCGCCAGTACGTTGCTAATGAGCCCAACCTGTGCGTTCCTTGCGCTCATCGAATGTCCCGCAACTGCTCGCTGTGGAACCGACGGCACCGGCCCACTCTGGCGCATTCCTGCCTGGCCCAACCGCTCCTGCACCGCATGCGCAATCTGCCGAATATCAATCCCATGTTTGCTCAACAACAACGCCAGCTCGTTTGGGTCAACCACCAGCTTGTACCCAATAACTTTGAGAAACGCCCGCTCGATGCGGTTGACTTCGGCCAACGTCAATAGCCCATGGGGCAGAAACTCACACACAACGATTGTAGCTAATGGCCACCGGTCGTCGCAAAACTTGCTAGCCACCAATAGAGCCGCCAAAAATAGCTTGTGCTTTGCTCCTTCCTCGACCAAAGCCCGTTGTCGCGATACTTTGCGATGAAACCGGCTCAAGTAAATTAATGCATGGACGAGTGTGTCAGCCGATATGCGCCCGTTTATCAAAAGCGTGCGGATAAAGTACCGAAACTCGGGATACTTGCGCGAGTCGATTGGCCGGTCCGGGCGTTTCAACACTGTAGGTGATTTTTCGACCGCTGAAAACAGCTTGCTCAGGTACTCGACCGTAAACGTGCTTAGCGTGGGCGGAATGTGGTATAGGCTGTAGACATTGGGCTGACCGTTGCTAGGTATTGGCACAAGAGGCTGTCCGCAAGTGCTCGGTGCTGGGAGCATTTCCATAAAGTCCACTCCCATTTCGAACAAGAATACTGAAAATAAAAGAATAATAGCGAGAAAGCAAAAGTGCCCAGAGCTTGAAATAGTGCAAAGGGGTCATGCACGGAATCGGAATGCGCAAAAAAGTCCCTGCTTCAGGCTTTGGCAAAATTGCGCAAAGGCCCTGCTTTAATCTTTTGCAGAAAGGCTGAAAATGCACAAAATAGGAACAGCGTTTAATATTTGATTGGAGATTACTAGCAAAAGCAGGGTTTATTTTAGTGCTCAAACATACCATTGGTGCATCTGCTCAAGACCAGCGTGTCCAGGTTGTGTGGGATCTTTGAGTGGCAGTGCCATGGCGTGCGACAGCACAGTATCAATATACAAGCATCTCGTCAATACAGTTGTTGCCAAGAGCTTTGTAACAATGTTTGTAATTGTAGTGATATTCGAAAAGAAACTATAGAAATGAAAAGCGATAATATTCATTTACGACTATGCTTATTGTTCCGAGCCCTCTGGCTTTTTAGAATCCTCAGATGCCTTGGAATCCTTAGTGTCTTTCGAATTCTTAGAGTCCTTAGCGTCCTTGGATGCTTCAGCGGCCTTGGAATTCTTAACAGCTTGCTTGATCTCCTCGCCTGAAGACGACGAATCCAACACAAACTCCTCATACTGAATCTTATCCGCAAACGGCCGCGGGCCCAACAAATTCAACATATCCTCGCGGCCCAGGACCTCCTTCTTCAACAACAACTGCGCGACCTTCTCTACATGCTCCCGCTTCTCCCTCAACAACTTGAGAGTTGTCGTATAGGCATCGGTGATCATTTTACGCACCTCCACATCAATCATCTCAGCGGTGGCCTCCGAATACGGCTTTTGGAACTGCTGGTCGCCGTTCTGCGAGTCGGCAAAGTTCACCTGGCCTACACGTTTGTTCATTCCGTATTGCACGATTTGCGCATACGCCATACGCGTCACTTTTTGCAAATCATCAGATGCGCCGGTGGTGATTACGCTAAAGAACAGTTCCTCCGACGCTCGGCCGCCCAGTGTCATGCACATGCGGTCGTGGAGCTGTTCGGTTGAGAACAAGTACTGGTCCTTTGGCAAATACTGCGCATATCCTAGAGCACCCTGGCCGCGGGGAATAATCGATACTTTGAGCAACGGGTCAGCGTGACGCAAGAACCAGCCGGCAACTGCGTGTCCGGCCTCGTGGTACGCCACCGTCTTCTTCTCTTCAGGCGACAACACGCGTGACTTTTTCTCTAGACCTGCGATTACTCGCTCGATCGCCTGCTCAAAGTGAATGTGCTGCACTTTCTCGGCTCCTGACCGCGCGGCAATAAGCGCCGCCTCGTTACACACGTTGGCGATGTCTGCTCCCGAGAAGCCAGGCGTCATGGCCGCCATTTTGTTCGCCAGTTTGGCCTTGTCCTCGTTGGTCAGGATTGGTCCCAAGTGGACGCGGAATATAGCTGCACGGCCCTTGATGTCAGGCCGATCGATCGAAATATGCCGGTCAAAGCGCCCTGGACGCATCAGCGCAGGGTCCAGCACATCCGGCCGATTGGTACCGGCCAGAATAACCACATGCTCGCTCGACCCGAATCCGTCCATCTCAACCAGCAGCTGGTTTAACGTCGCCTCGCGCTCGTCATTGCCGCCCATAGACGAGTTCTTGCTACGCGCCTTACCGATCGCATCAATCTCGTCGATAAAGATAATGCACGGGGCGTTCTTCTTTGCCTTCTCAAACATATCGCGGATACGCGCCGACCCCACGCCCACAAACATCTCGACAAACTCGGACCCTGACACTGACAAAAATGGCACACCGGCCTCGCCAGCCGTCGCCTTTGCCAGCAGCGTTTTACCGGTTCCCGGGGGACCGGACAGAATGGCGCCCTTTGGGATTTTGGCGCCCAGCCGCTCGTACGTCTCGGGCTCTTTGAGGAACTTTACAAACTCCATAATCTCCTCCTTCGCCTCGTCACATCCAGCCACGTCTTTGAACGCAATCTTCACGTCAGTTTCCTTGTTGTACATGCGCGCGCGGCTCTTGCCCACACCAAAGATGCCGCCCGACCCAGAACGGCCCATGCCCCCTGCTCCTTTGCGCGACATCCAGATAAACGCACCGATCAACAGCATCGTCGGCGCAAAGTGCAGCATCGTCGACATTACGCTGACCTCATCGCGGTACTCGACCGGAATGCGCTGCGACGGCGGAATGCCCAGCTCGTTCTGCGCGTCCACCAATTGCTTCTCAAACGAATCGACCGAGCCGATCGAGAACGTCACGTTCGAGCCGCCAAGAACGCCCATGCCTTCCGTCTGGCCCGACCGCAGCACTGCGCGAACCCGGTTGCGGTTGACCACCACGAGCCGCTCGACCAGACCGCGGTCCAGGTACACGCGTCTAAACTCCTGCCACGTCACTTGCGAATCGCTCGACTTGCCCTTTGCCAAGTCGTACATTACAGAGCCGGCGAGTGCCCACATTAGCCAGTTTGACGCATCGCCCGGATTGAAGAAATTTGTGCTCCCTTCCTTCTTTGGCGGCTTTTTGCCATCGCCCTTGCCTTTGCCGTCTGTCTTGCCGTCTGTCTTGCCGTCTGTCTTGCCATCCGTGCTCTCGTCTTTCTTTTCGCCCTCGGGCTGCGATTGCGGCTTTGGCTCCTGCTTGCTCTCAGGGTCTTTGGCGCCCTTGGTCTCCTTGGACGCGTCCTTGTTCATGTCTGACCGCCATTTCTTGTTTGGCTTGAGAAAGTTTTCAAACCCGGCCGGAATGTCCTTTTTGTCGTCGTCCTTTTGCTCGCACACCCGCGCAGTGCTGTGGATCGCCCGCACCCCCGTACATGCAAGCACTGACTTTGAGCTATAAGCTGATCCGCCAGCTATGTGCGTGCTACCAACTGCGGCAACCGCCGATACGCGCATACTCGCCAATTGCAAGCCCACCCGGCTTCCAAACTGCATTTGTGCTCGCGGCACCAGTTTGTGTAGTGTTGATAAAGACAACATTTGTCTAATTTGTTCTGCTGCTTAATACTCTCCCACTTGATAATAAATGCCAGATTCACTAAAATGAATCCACTCGTGAAAAATATGGCTTGGAAAGGTTTAGAAGCAAAGAATATGAGCAAAGAATCTGGCTCTTGGCAACCGCAGGAAAGATACCAAGCAACACATATTCGTAAGCTTGGCTCCGGATCAGATTGGATTAATGCCACGTGATACGGGCTCTTGGCAGGGCTAGAAATCCAGCCAAGCAGAAAATGTGTGGAGAAAGGCGTTCTTTTAAACTCTTTTATATTATATATTTTCAATTGAGCTTTTTCAGAGATTTACGCTGCCATACAGACATGTCAAACACTGAGAGTGCCAACAACAGTCCTGCGGTGGGCACCGACAGTGCACAGAGTCCGCCAGCAAAGCCCACTCCAGTCAAAGTGGTGCTTCTCGGTACGTTTCCAAATGTATTCTATTTAGAGCAATTTTGAGCCCATGCATTGTGCTAAATTAGCTGTTTTGTGTAGGCGAGGCAGCCGTGGGCAAATCCAGTCTCGTGCTGCGGTTTGTGAATGACGATTTCGTCGAAAACAAAGAACCGACAATTGGAGGTAAGCATCCGAACGCAGTGTGCAGTTATAAAACTATATCTAACATTATATGTGGCGCATTCTTTAGCGGCGTTTATGACACAAAAGGTCCGGTTGGAAGACTCGGTGCTGAAACTTGATATTTGGGATACAGCGGGCCAGGAGCGGTTTCATTCGTTGGCGCCCATGTACTACCGCAACGCAGACGCGGCTGTAGTCGTGTATGATATAACACGCGCATCGTCGCTGGATAAGGCAAAGTCGTGGATTAAAGAGCTGCAGCGGCATGCGAGCCCAAACATTGTGATTGCGCTGGTGGGCAACAAACTGGATTTGGTGGATAGTGAGGAGGTTGAGGAGAATGAAGAGGAGGTTGCGGAGCGGGGCCGCCAGGTGCAGGCAGAGACGGCGCGTGCGTATGCCCAAGAGATGAACTTGTTGTTTATTGAGACGAGTGCAAAGACGGGCATGGGCGTTGTGGAGACGTTTACGGAGATAGCAAAGAAACTGGATTTGGAGCAGATTGCCAACAGTCGGCGCGGTAACAGATCGGGACAGCTGAATTCCGGTAACGTCAATGCCAATGTTCTGGGCGAAGGCGGGCTTAATGGGCGGGTCGGAGAGAGCGTCGACGGATGTGCTTGCTGAGTCTATATTTCCCATGTGTACTTCATTTTATTTCTCTTTTTCTTCAAGTATTGATCATTACAAGAACATAATGGAATTGGTGGTTATTTAGAAATTGAAGTTATGTATTATCTATTTAGACTTTTTGGACTTTTCCTTCTTGTCCTTCTTGTCCTTCTTGTCCTTCTTGTCCTTCTTGTCTCGTTTCTCTTTCTTGTCCTTTTTCACTTTCTTCTCCTTTTTGTCCTTTTTGTCCTTCTTGTCCTTTTTGGATTTCCGATCTTTCGAATCATCCAAATCCCTCGACTTGCGCTTCTTCCCCGACACATCTCCATCCACTTTCTTTTCTACAGTCGAAACAACCGATGTACCATACACGGCGGCCAGCATCGGATTATCCGCCAACTTGCTTGCAAAATACTCACTAACACTCACCCCCGTAACAACATTCGAACTCTCCGCGCTCTGCGACTCGGGTGTTGGCAACGAGCTCCGCACGCCCAATATCTCTTGCAGCCCTCGAGCATCCCGCGTCGCCATCATTTTCATACGCCGGAACTTTGCCCGATGCGTCAACCGGCTCTGCCGCGGCTCCTCGCTCGGAGTTTCGCTTTCTTCCGGAGTTGCCGCTTCGGGAGTCGCTGCTGATGCCTCTGATTCGGGCTGCGAGTTGAGCCGATCGAGCAACGCAGAGAACCCATCCGTGTTGGCCAGCCAGTTGCGGATAGTTTTCTGGTCAGCACCAATTCCAAACTGGTTGGTTTTCAGCTTAATCTTTACATGGTCTTTGTCGCCGTCTTCGTTGAGCCCAAGTCCTTTGCCCTCGCTCCATCCCATTTTCTCGAGCATTTTGAACCCAAAACGCGACTTGTCCTGGCTCCAGTTGAGGTTGCGCGGATCCGCCGCGTACATTACCCGGCTCTTTTGCTCAGACAGTCCCATTTTGGTTATTTCCACTAATGCAAGGTGCAATACAAAAAATTCAAGTAGCAAAAGAAAAAAAGAAAAATAACAGGATTTTAATTGCGAGATCAAGAGGTTAAAAATTTGGCCGAGCCGAATGAGCCGAGTCGAACTTTGATCTAGATTGCGTTGGGCGTTTGGTTGTTTGGGTCAGTGGGCGTTTGGTCAGTGGATGACTCGGTGGGGTGTACGTCGATGACTAGCTTGGACTTTAGCTCGGCTGACGGTGGCGAGCTCTTGGCCTCGCCAGAATCGGACGGCTGCTTGCCTAGATCAGCCGGAACAGCGGATTCAGCGCTCGGTTGGTCTTGCGTCGTGTCCATAACAACACTGGACTCGTCCTGCGTAACATCTGGAGTCGCATCAGTGTCGGTCACAGGCTTGGGTTCAATTGACTCGGCTGCAACTTCTGGCGTGGGCTCAGCAATGGCATCAGTAGTGGGCGCAGAGTCCAGAGCCTGCGTCGTTGTCAGCTCAGGTTTGGGCTCCGCAGAACCAACAGGCGCAGGTTCAGAAATGTCAGGCTTGGGCTCTGTCAATTCAGCAGGCTTATCTTCACCAACCATCTCAACAGCCTCTGTCGGCTTGCCAGAGTCAACAGCTTCAGTCTCTGCTGGTATAACACCATTGGCAGACTCAACAGCCTCCGCAGGCTTAACTTCGCCAGCAACCTCCGCAGGCTGTTCTTCACCAGCAGCCTTGGCCGGCTCTGGAAGCGTAAACTCCAGCTCTGAAATAGCCTGAATCTTCGTATCCTTGTGCCAAACAGCTGGGGGCGGGAACTTGAAATCCGGACCCAAATTGACCTTTACCTTTCCGCCCATATACGACGACACCGCCGGATAGTACTTTCCCAAATACAGCTTTTGAAACGCCGGGCCCAAGCACTTTCCGTTCTTAAAGTAAACAAGCTCACTGCCCGCAAGCACCGGCAGCGGAGGCAGCTCATCGTCGGCATGCAATGGGCGCTGCGACTCGGGCCGCGAGTACGTGAACTGGCGGTACCGTTCTCCAGGCCGCCACTTGCGGTCCGCAAGGTCTTGGCGCTCGTCCGCGTCCAGTTCGGGCAAATACAACAGCACGCCAAGTGTGTCGCCGGGGCCAAACTCGGCGCCATAGTGCGAGCCAATGGCTGCGTGGAACCGCGTGCACGGGCTGGCGCGCATCGAGTAAGAGAACACGTCATAGCCGCATGGTGCTTGCAGTTCGCCAGAGATCTGTGACCAGCCAATGCGCAAGTTGGCTTCGGGGCGCACACCAGGCAAAATTTGCGCTTCAAAGTACCATGCGCCGGTTTCGACGCCATGCGAGGCTTTGGCCATACGGTAGCCTTTGTCGTTCCACACTGTCAAGCGGTCGCTCTCGATGACGTATTGCGCGGCAGCGTGTGTCTCTTCGCGCGACATGTGCGCTGGACCCTGCGGATTGTCGATGTCCGGCCACATGCCGATGGACCAGGCCCGGCGGGCACGTGCGCCGCGCTTGGACCCTGCGCCTGGAGATGCGTAGTCATTGCCCGAGTGAGCGCCTGCCCGGGGCTTTTTGGCGCGACTACCTGCAGCCTTGGGCGCCGTGTCTGTGCGGCGCTTCCGCCGGCCATTGGTCGCCTGCGTGCGCAGCTCGATCAGCGACCCGTCCTCAGCAAAAGTGTACATGATTGTTCTTGTCTTTTGCTGCTGCAGCGAATCGTACGACGATGGGAACCGCAAATCATCGGTCAGCGCCCACATGCCGTTCTTGTTGTACTTTGCTTTGCCCGACTCGAACCGCCCGTCTTCTGGAACGTTCTCGGTGCTGTTGGTCGACAGAGCTGATGATGCGCTGTTGATCCACGTCTCGCCACGCGCCTTTGTCCAAAAGTACGCCCAGTGCTGGTCGATAAACCGTGCAACGTCGGCCTTGTAGTGAAAGTACACTCGAGAGTCGCCGTACTCTTGCGGTCCGTGTTCGCCGCCAAACTGGTTCGACGGGTCAGCGCCGCTGGGCCGGACAGCTGGGTTGTGAGTCAGGTTGAACAGCGTGATGTGCACAACGTCGACCCACGACAGATGGTACCGCCGGAACCGCTCGTTGCCGTCCGTGCACTTGTGGCACTTGAAGTGGAAGAAGTCGTCGCCCAGCAAAATCTTGTGCTTGAATTTGGCCGTGCAGTTGATGCAGTCGATATGGCACCGCGATCCACACTCGAGGCACGGCACCGTTTTGAGCGACTCGCCAGAGTTGTTCTCGCAGTACGAGCACTTGCTTACTTGCTTCATCTTTGGCAGCAGCTTGTCCTTCATAACCACGTCCTCGCCATTCTACACCATGTTTGTTAGTTTTGCGCTCTCTGCTATCTACATTTGTTCTATCTTTTGGGGCAGCTTACCTCGCTAGAGTTGTCCACGTGCATGGTTCCGGAGTCGTTGGCATCGGCTTGTTTCGGCGTTGCTTCAGCTGGGGCAATTGCCTCTGCATCTGAATTCAATGGCCCAGAATGAACCTGAGGTGAAAGCGTTTCGCCTAATTGAGCCTGCGACATACCG
Source organism: Coemansia sp. RSA 1199 (assembly GCA_027578755.1). Taxonomy (NCBI): domain Eukaryota; kingdom Fungi; phylum Kickxellomycota; class Kickxellomycetes; order Kickxellales; family Kickxellaceae; genus Coemansia; species Coemansia sp. RSA 1199. The sequence continues at coordinate 50,571 of JANBTU010000079.1, forward strand.
CCTGCGCTTTGAAGCGTTTCGCTCGACTGGGCATGCGGCACAACACCTGCGCTTTGAAGCGCTTCACTCGACTGCATAAAAAGACTTTATGTGGTTCTCGAGCAAGTTACAAGGTAGATTGCAGTTTGTGAATAATGTGCCAAAACCCCCTGAAGCTTTTACAAGCACACTAGCATGATACTATAAAGATAAAAAATAAAGCAGTCAATGGGAGAAAAAAGGAAATTCGAGTTGTAAGAAAAATGCACCAGCGATCAGGAGGGAAAGAGACGCGTTCAAGCATCCAATCAAATGCAGGTTGACGCGTTTTATTTTAATCAGCACTAGCAGTGGAGCGTGAAAACATAAGTCGCTCAAGACGCCAGTGGAGGTTCAACTAGAAGGACGGCTGCGCTTAGAGTACACGACAAGCAAGAGGGCGTTGGCCAAGCGAGACACGCAGTTGCGGGCTGAACCACTTTATCGATGCTGATCACATTTTGGGGGCAGTCGCAAGAGCATTTTTTCTTCATTTCACAATATTGCGCCAAAGCGTCGATAATGATTTTCTATTGCCAAGGAATTTGAATTTGCGTGCTCGACACATTCAGCAACTTTTAAAACCGTCACAACCAGTACGTGCCAGGATGCTGCTTTAGGTGCCAAAAGTTTTTGTTCTTTGATTCAGGTGTTTCGAGAGGAGACGAATCACGATCCAGATCGGCCGAGCCATGCTTTTTGAGCCACGCTTATGGCCACGCGAACCGGCATTCTTCGGCGGCTCAACAGTGAACGCGTCTTATTTTTCATTTGAGTGTTCCCCCTCCCTCTCTTCCCTTCTTTCTTTCTTCTCCCCACAGGCAACAACCTTTTCATACTTTTTGGGTTCCATTCCTCGTTTATTTGTTGGCCTTGTCTTGCTGAAAGGGGTGCAGGGCTCTACGCGTATCTAATATTTTTGTTGCATTTCAGGAGCATTTGACGTTGCAATTGGCCAAAACTGCGCACAGACTTTGGAACTTTTCATTTAACTGCGTATCCAGCACGGGCACTATATCGTTACTAGCATATATTCTGGGTAGATGTCGGGGCACAGCGAGGCACGGCCGCAGGTGTGGTCGGCGTCGTATGCGGGCGTGGAGGTGTTCCAGCAGCTGTACAACGGCACGGCGGTGATGCGGCGGCGGAAGGACTCGTTTGTCAACGTGACGCAGATTCTAAAGTGTGCGCAGTACGACAAGCCACATCGGACGCGGTTTCTTGAGCGCGAGATCCACACTGGCATCCACGAGAAGGTTCAGGGCGGGTACGGAAAATACCAAGGTGCGTAATTGTTGCAAAGCGCGACAATGAGGATTGTTTACTTTGCGCTATGAGGTTTGAGAGGGTTGTTTGGCGCCTCTTAATGGGAGGGATTATTGGCGGGTCTAGTGCAAAATATTATAGCTTTGTGAGCACCCCTATACCTGGCAAAATGTCTAATTGGATGCATGAGCAGTAGGGACGTGGGTGCCGCTGGATCGCGCAATAGGGCTGGCGCGGCGGCTGAACGTGTACGAGGCGCTGAGCAGCTTGTTTGAGTACAATCCTGCGGCGGGCGAGAAGCCACCGACAGCGCCGCGGAGCCTCGAGTCGATGCACAAGCGCAAGCAGCAGGCCGGGCATGGCGGCGGGAAGCGGCGGGCTGCGGCCAAGGAGAACGGGGCTGGGTCGCTTACAAGCATACTAAACACAGACGAGCGACAGCAGGCTCCAGCATTCCACAGTGCGTATGCGCGCAAGGCGGCAGGCGTGGCAAGCACGACGCCAAACACTGAGCGCGGGTGGCCGCTTCGCGACATCAGCTCTGCGTACCAGGCGCAGGGTCGCGGCGGTGGACTCATGACGCCGCCATCGTCGTTGGTGCGGCGCACAGGACAGCAGCAGCGAGGGCCGCCTGCGACGCCGACAATCAAGCCGCCGCCCTTTACATATACACGTCCACCAGCGCTCGTTTCGCCGGTAGTGCATGTGTCGTCGGCAACGCCTGAATCTATAGTGGTGACGCAGGCAAGTCCAGGACAGTATTTGCCGTCGCAGCAGCCAAGCCCAGGACAATACACAGCGACTCAGCGGAGCCCAGGCCAGTATGTGTCAAGCCCCGACTCTGCGTCGCCAGCAGAGCACCCCCAGAGCGCACCTGCGACGCAAGGCCATGCCCAGGCACGACCACAGGGATATACGCAGGGACAAGCTCAGGGATATACGCAGGGTCATACGCAGGGACCTACTCAGGGGCTGAAGCATATACACAGTGCACCGATGCAAAGCGAGGCAGGGCGGCTGGCAGAGCTGATAACGCGGGGGCGCGGCGGAGCGGGGCGCGAAGTCGAGCAGAGCGTGCAGCGCGGGCGGTGCGACGCGAACGCGCGCGTGGGAACGGCAGAGAACACGCTGCTGCATGTGGCAGTGCAAAGCGGCCAATGGGACGCCGTGCAGGCGCTGGTGGTGGCCGGCGCAGACGTTGGGCTGGGCAACCGCGTGGGCGTAACTGCGCTGATGATGGCGTGTGGCAGCGCGCAGGCGTGGCGGCAGCGCACGTCGGGCGTGTTTGAGTGGCTGGTGTCGCGACTGAGCGCGTCACTTGTGCGACGCGACAAGGATGGACGCACCGCCGTGCACTGGGCGTGCATGCGGCCAGCGCAGGAATCGGCTGCTGAGGGCATGCGGGCGTCGCACCATTATGTGCGCATTCTGGCGCAGCGCCTGGCGCAGAGCGGGCAGCGCGAGGTGCTGGAGTGGCAGAACTATGCGGGGCGGCGCGCCGAGCAGATAGCAAGAGCCGCAGGGTTTGATGAGACTGCGGCGGAGCTAGCCAAAGTGACAGGATCTGATTTGGCTGGTCAAGCACCAGCATCTGATTTAGTCAGCCAAGCGCCTACATCTGATTCAGCCCGAAAAGCACCTGCAGAGTCAGTCAATCGGGGCGCAGCTGAGGTGGCCGAAAGCCCAGAGCCACGCGATCGGTACTCGGAGCTTGCGGCGCGGGCGGCGTCTGTGATGCGGACGGCAGCAGCAGACATGCGGCGCGAGCACGCGCAGGAGAAGCGGCAGGTGGATGAGGACACACGATATGCGGCGACGCTGCTGCTGGAGCTGCGGGCGGAGCGCGATACGGCCTCAGCAGCAGCGCGCGACGAGCAGATGGTGACCGAGCAGTGTGCGCAGGCGGCGGCGCTCGAGAAGCAGCTTCAGCGCAAGATTGAGGGGGTGGTGAACCTGCAGCAGGGCACGCGACACGTGACAATCGGCAGGGCTGAGAGCTTGGGAGATTTGGGAGATTTGGCGGAAATGCTGGACGAGTACCGAGCGCAGCGGGCGCAGGCGCAGGCGTACGAGCGGTCGTCGCAGCAGCTGGCGCGGGAGTTTGCCGGGCTGGTGGGCGTGGTCAGTCCGTGGGCGCGGGCGCCGCCGCGGGGGCTGGTGGAGCTGTTTGCGGATCCAGGCCAGGTTCCAGACGCCGAAGAGGCCGACGTGCAGGCAATCGCTCGAGTGTTGCGCAGCGAGGAGCAGCGCCTGGCCAAGCTGGAGCGTGTAGTCGCAGCGGCGTGCGGAGACCTGCCAATTGACCGCGTGCGGACGGTCGTGGGGCCTGTTTTGTCAGTGCTAAACAACGGCAACACGCTGTAAACATTTTTAGGTAGAAAATAAACGCTATTTCACTGAAATGTTCTGCGAGCACAGCCATTGGAAAAACGCAGCCAGAACAACGGGGCGTTCTGGTTCATTTGCGCACTGCGCATGCTTTGTAAACTCTGCAATGTTCGTGTCCCATATAAACGCCGCGACATCCATCAGCTGCGTGTTTGCGCGGTCGGCCACTTGCAGGGCTCGCGAGTAGTCCACAGGGTCCGTGCATTGCAGCACGACGGTGGCAGCGCCCAGCATATTGCAGTCGACCAGGGACTGAGATATGTTTGGGATGCGGAGCTGGAACCACACGGAGCGCATGCATTGGTCGAGTCGATGAGGATCCAGTTGTGTGTACACGGCGAGGAACTCGAGAATGTGCGAAATGCACGACGTGGATTCCGAGCGGAGCCACAGAATGGCAGAGTTGTGCATACGCTCGCTTGCGCACCGAGTGACAATGCGGGAGATGGCGCGAACGCTTGTGTCCGAGTCATCCACAGAGTTTGGCTCCATGCACTGAGCGACCAAGTTGCATACGCGGAACGGTGGTTGCTCGTGGTCTGTTACACAGCGAACAAGGATTGCGCTCAGCAGCAACAGTCCACACGAGTCGTTCCACGCCCGACACAGTCTCTCCATCTCCTTTTCTGCCCCCGCGCCCTTCAGCTTGCAAATCACAGAGATCAAATCTACAACCGGTGCTCGCATATCGCGTGCATCCACTTTGCTTTGCGACTCTGCCGCCAGCGCCTCCACGCTCGTGTCAACGCATGCAGCAAACACGCTCTGCACTCGAGCCATCGCGGCGACGAAATCCAGCAGCACGAGGTGCACGTCGGGCGTTTGTATAACGTGGTTTGCCATCCGCAAAACATGGGCAATATTTGATCCAGAATGCTGTAGTTCGGATACCATCATTTGCTCGACAAACTCGAACCGCACGGGCACTTGGGCCTCCAAAACTCCCTGGATGTCGTCCATTACGTCCATTGCATCGACGTTCTCTGTGAGCTGCTCGCATATGGACGCCAAGCGTGCGTGCGTGTCGAGGTGCTGTTCGAGCACTGTTCGTGTGTGTTTGTCTTTTTCGGCCGAATGGGTTACGGCTGACGGGGTTACGGTGGGCTGGGGTAACGGGGTGCGGGTGAACCACGATTGCGCCATTTGGTACGCGTGGGATTCGAGCATACGCAGGCCGGACAAGTAGCTATGAGCAAGATCAAGAATTGCAAGCGGTGGTTTGGCCGTGTCCAAGGACAGAACGGATGATCCAAGCTGTTGGTGCTCGGCCAACGTCCGAGTCTCCACTGCGCAATCATTCCACTCGTGATCCGAATTTTCACTTGCCACGCTGCCCGCTATAAACGCAACCACCGAACGCGCCGTGTGCTCCATATTCTCACGAGGATGGCCGCGCATCCACTCGGCGCTCTCTCTCTCGAGCATGTCGCGAATACGCTGCATGTCTGCAGACTGTCGTGTGCAATGCGCCAGAACGCGTGGATGCACGTGAGATATCCACCCACACGGTTCGGCAGATTGAGCAGCATCCAGTGCGTTGCGTAGCGTCAGCCGCAGTGCTGCGTCGTAGTTGCGCTGGTCCAACAGATCAGCCACACAATTTGTTACCCGTAACCCGCCCAGCTGCCGTGTCGGCGTCTCGACGCTCGGCCTGTTCTCTGCGTGCGATGTTTCCACAATTGTTGCACACGCCTGTGCGTACTCGTCCACGCTGGGCTGCTCGCGTCCTGCCACAACAAACCTCTGTTTCTTGCACTTTAGTGGATCCAATCGCTGGCACTCGTTAAACATGCGTAACGCATCTTTGAACTGCGACACAACCATATACACACGAGCCACGTCGTACGTTGTGGCAAACTTTATGCCATCGTCCATATCGCGAACATAGTCAACCACCCTCGTAATGTTCGCCTGCACAGTCGGTGTCATGTCACAATTCAAGTCTCTCGTCGTGTCTTCGCGGTACATTGCACGTAGTGCCCACCTCGCCAGCTGAAACAAACGGTCAGAACTTGGATCTTGCTCCAAATTGTGCAGATAATAAATAAGACGAAGCGTGGCATGTACACACAGTTCGATGTCTTCAACCGAAAATCCAACGAGTTTGGTGAGCGAGTGGGCGCAGGCGAGCATACGGTGTTGGCGTTGCGAGAGTTCCGGCTCGTTGTTTGAGGAGAGGACGTGGGAGAGGTGGGCGAGCGGCTCTCCCGAGTCGCTTTGCTCGAGATGTGCGCACTGGTTGCGGCGCGAGCCGTGTGGCTGCGGCTCGTTGGGCAATGGCGTGGACGGCGGTGTGTCTCGAGCATCTTTGCTTTTGTCGTACTTTGGGTATGCGCTAACGACGTGGGCGCGGAAGTTGGTGGCGCTCAAAAGCCCTCTCAGCACTTGACGCGCTGCCACGAGTCGCTCGTCGTTTGACGCCCATTTTGCATGCGGTCCAAAGTCTTTGTCAATCTGCTCGGGGTGCAAGAAATACGGAAACCAGTCCACGTCATTCATCTTTAAAATGCAGTATGTGTGATGAGATCTGAATGAAAGCGTTGTATATTGAGTTTCTCTATTGTGTGATGTTGAGATCTGTGTACAGTTTACTGTTTATGATTACAAAACTGGAGTTTTTGTTTATGGGGATTGAAAATACGCGAATCCTTTGATCACTTGTTTACCATTAATCCAATTCGTGATTGGCACTACACTGAAAAGCCCCTCGTCGGGGTTCGCTCTTTGTAACTATACTCTTTTTATTCTTGTTTACATTTTCACAGCCTCGTGCTTCCTACCAAAAACTTTAGTGGACTGGCACCACAATCATTTTCTCTTTTGATACTATTATTTTTTGTATATTCTGCATTTCAGTTTGTAATGTTTTGCAACCGGTGTGGAGAGATTACCGGACGGTTGCGGTGCACGCACTGCGGCGGACACGCCGTGCAGTCGACCACTGGAAGCAACGTAGTTGATGATGGACGCAAAGACCCGTGGACGTCAACGTACTTGCAACGTCGGTTGAATCCCGCAAACTCGAGTCCACAGCAACGACCCTCGTAAGTACCAACACTTGAAACATTAAGAGTAACTCAGGTAACTAACAATGCATTGTAGGACAGCACACACTCCACAGGCCACGATGGCTCAAGACCGAGGATGGACAAGGCCGCAAAACGAGTATGACTTGCCGTTGGCTCGGCCCCGGCCCATTCGCGATGCAACCGGACCACGGCCCGTGTCGATGTATGCGGGAGTACTGGACGGGCCGGTGCAGTCGGCCATTGAGCGCACGGTGGCTCCGAAAACCAGCTCCGGCCACTTGCGTCCTAGCACACAAGAGCCATTGCTTCGGTCAAAGTGGTCGCAGTATTTCACGAGCTCGGCGCAAACTGATGGTGCGCGAGTGCGTAGTGAGTCGATGGGCTCGCCACAAGTACATAATGAGTCAGTACAAAACTCGCCTCGGCACAATGACTTGGTGGCGGCGGCCTCTGCTGCCGCGGAAGCTGCGTCGCATGCGCAGATGCAGCGCCAAACCGACGGACAGCGCAGAGAGGTGTACAAGTACCCGGCTCAGTCGCAGCCCAGTAGCTTGCAGTCGCAGCCAAACCACCAAAACAATGCGGCTCAGCACACGCGGCTCGGGCTGGGCGACGCAGCGGCTCGGCGGGCCGTAGAGCCCAAGCCGGCGAGCTCCATGGCTGCAGCCCGCCACGTGACATCTGCATTCGACACACGGCGACGCGGCCCTACGCACGGGACTGGCAGTCCCCTGAGCCCTGCACTCGACGTTCTGCGCTCACGCTCGGCCACCCTTCCTGACATGCACATGGGCGCCGAACGCCCGTGCACAACGTGCAACAAACAACTGCGTCCAGCTGAGCAGCGGCAGTTTGCGTCCCAGCCCGGGACTGTGTACTGCACAGACTGTTACCACTCGAGCTACAGCCGCGGCCATTGTGCAGGGTGCAGCAAAATAGTGTTGACGCACGGCCGCCCGTGGGTGCAGTGCGGCGACAGTGTGTGGCACAAACTGTGTATAAAGTGTCGCACGTGCAATAAAATGCTGATCACGCCGCTTGTTGATCTAAGCGGGCAGCCCACATGCGAGCCGTGCTTTCTAAAGACGAATTCTCGGGACGAGCTGCGGCCGATGCCCAATGATACAGGCTCAAAGCCCCGCGCCCTGACGCTTACTCCGCAGCCCGCACATACAGAGTCTCGGCCCGAGGCGTCGATTCCGACTCCGATGACTGACTCGGACCGCGCGCCCAGCAATGTGTCGCCGGGGGCGCATTTCGGGTATATAGATGATCCGACGCGGATTATGTCGCCGGTCGAGGTGGCGGCCAAGGAGGGGTTGCCGATGCCACGGCATATTGTGGATCCGGATATTGGCGCGATTTCGCGGTCCGAGTCGCAGCCCACGGTTGCCAGTGATGTGCATGCGCATCCGCCGAGCCCGCCAGTGTCGCGTCGTAGTGGGCCGCAGTCACGGGTTGTGTCAGGGTCCGGGCTTCGGTCGAAGCTTAATCCGATGGTTACGCCGATTGATACGCATGTAATGCCGTTGTCGCCGTCGCTGAAAAATCCTAATTCGCCGACGGCGAGAACGGCGTCGCCGCGGTCGGTGAGTTTCCGGATTGAAGAGGCGCCGCAGTCGCGGATGCACCAAGAGTACACGGTGGCAGAGGCTGTTGAGCCAGAGGTTTCTGAGCCAAAAGTTGCTGAGCCAGAAATTGCTGAGCCAGAAATTGCTGAGCCAGAAATTGCCGAGCCCCAAGCGCCGTTGGCTACGCGGTCGTTGGCCGATTATGTGCTGAGCAAGGCCAGTACGACCAAGCCAAAGACCAAGCTGCCGTCGGTCGCCGACACTATTAAAAAGTTTAGCGGCGCCGGACTAAAAGTGCATGGGTCGATTTCTCAACGTCCAGTGGAGCGGGCCCAATTGCCTGAGCTGCAAGACATGATCCGTACACACCACCGTGAGCCGCCAACGGAGCCGACTATTCCGGCTCTGAACCACCATAGCAAGCTGCTAAAGTCACGGCCCCGCAACACGAACCGCCGGCGTCCATCGCACACGCCAGTGACTGAGCCTCAAGCGACTGAACCAGAAGCTGCTGTTGATCCTGAGCAGTTTGTGCCCAACCAGTGTGCGCGGTGCTCGAGTGCCATTGCCGATACGTGGTTCCGGCTGTCGGACGGGCGGCAAGTGCACGTTGAGTGTTTTACGTGCCAAGGATGCGAGCAGCTCATAGATGATGGCGTGTATGTTGTCGAGAACAATATCGAGTTCCATCCGCAGTGTGTGCCGCCGTCGCCGCCCATTGTGTCGGTGTCGCCGGTACCATCGTCTGCTCCGTCATCGCGTATGGCCAAGCCCCGAGGTCCACGCGACCAGCGTCAAGAGTCGTGCGACCGGTGTCATGCCACATTGTCTGGTCCTCGGTTCCAGCTGACGAACGGCAAAAGCTACCATCCCGAGTGTTTTGCATGCGCAGGATGTAACCAGCGGTTCGACGAGGGCTCATATGTGTGTTTTGAGGGCCAAGAGTACCACCACCAATGCGTGGATGCTCTGACGGCTCCGGAGCCCGATGTGTTGGTATGTGGCGAGTGTAACAACCATATTGAGGGCGTGTTTTTGCGCCATAACAATGGGGTGTTTCATCCAAAGTGCTTTTGTTGTGCGGATTGTGCGTGTGCGATTACGCCGGGCATGCCGTTTGGGGAGGTGGGAGCAAAGCCGTGTTGTGAGTCGTGTTTGGAAGCGAGAGCGCAAAGTGCACAAAAGCAGGAGTGGAGCAGGCAGTATTATCCGGCCAAGACTGGGTACTAGTTTGATTTTACATTGGTTTATTATTGGGTTTACTTTAAAGAAACATGCTTAAATTTAAGCAAAAATGTTGGCATCAATGTTTAAGAAAATTACTCTTTTGCAAATTTGGAAACGTGCATTGTTGAAAAATGTGGGTAATAGTCTTTTTGGACATCAATAATCGACATTACCCGACCAATAAACTTATCTGGAACATCTATTTGAATCAATGATTTAGCGCGAGTCATAATATTGTATATAACCGTCAGAATAGCATTATAATCATATTCCTCGTCAATACTGCGAATAATAACGATTTTTAATGCGAGTGCGAATAACCGAGTATCTACACGTTGTTGGAATAGTTGCTCAACTTTATCCATTGTCGTGTAATCACCAAGAATAATTGAACGAACAATTAATTTCTTTAACAGTGGAGCTGTACATATCAGGGTTATAATGTCAGTAATAGCAATATTGAAAATATTCAACTCGTTTAAATTACCCCAAACTATGGACGATAAGTAGAATTCGGCAGATATATGATAAATAAACAAATCCCTACGTTGATAGCGTGCAGTAACTTTAAGCAATTTGTTTAGCATGCTTGTATTTTCAGTCACTGTAATGCCTTCGTTGTTCAATATTCCTAATACAATTTTTTTATTACTTAGCAGGATAGTAACCCACTTTAAGATGTTTTGTATTGTTCCTGTTAATCTGAAATTATCCAAGTTTTGGCCAAATTCAGCATTCAAAGCAATACATTTATTTGGACACTCCCATATTTCAAATTCCCTAAGATTTGGAAACAAAAGTTTGTATGTATACTCAGTATTGGTTGTGGAAACTGTGTAGTTTGTAGAAGTCAATTGCGTGTTTGGATGGTCAGTAACGTCTTTAGCATATGTTATATATAGCTTTTGCAAGCTTTTAAAATTGATTTGCCCTGGTTTGGAATATTCATGGAAAATGTGCCACGGGATGTTTACTGGCACATTTTCAAAAGAAAGTAGACGCAGAGGCTCGGCACAAATTGACATTATATAATCCTTGGATATTTTCTTGTCAAAGTCAAGCGCCAAGTATACCAAGTTAGATCCCAAATGCCTTGTCGGCATATTTATTGGCCTACAGCCAAGTGCTTCTAATTGCGCAGCATAAGCATTAACAGATGAAAGCATTAATTGCTGTATAAAATTGAAATCACAATTTTGCTTAATTATTAGACGAATTACATTGGGCATATTGAAAATCAGCTTTTGAATAAACTCAACTATTGGCAAGTCCAACTTGCCCAAAACATTGCTTGGACGACTGGGACCATTGTAATCAAAAAATATACAAAGTTGTTTTATGGTCGTCCAATTAATTGTGTAGAGTTGAAGTAAGCTTTGCAGTTTATTTAAAACCACCACGCCGTCAACAGGAAAGCCAATGTTGATCATTAGTGTCTTTACATTTGTATACCAGCCCCGTATACCAATACAATCTATATTTGTTATCCATCTTGAGTGGTCATTATGGATATGGTAGTTTATATAGGCGAGTTTGAAAATAACCGGACGCAGAATACTAGTCCATAATTTACATACGCCAATTAGAGGAATATGTTTTTTTCCAGTCTTCGAACTTGCGTAAGTTTTCATCAACACAACATAGTAGTATAATCCTTAAAATACGGCGTGGTAATCTGCTGTTATTAAGCATTTTTATAAAATACCGTACAAATAGATTGAGAAAGATAAAGTATTTCAAGCAAAAACGGATGTTTCAATTTGACAACTTGCGTTGTCAAAAACCACTGCATTAATCATCCAGCCTTTGTCAAAAATTGTCGAATCAAAAACATATTAATATTACATAAGGATTAGCCATACAAGCATGCGAGTTATTTTGCACACACAAATTAGCACTAATAAACATGTGCGCTTTTATTGGTATTTTGAACTATGAAAAAAAACTATGAAAACAATGAAAAACGGTAAAACTAAAAATTGCATAGGCTACTCGCCTTTAGCATCGATCTTGGCCTGGAGATATTCAATCTCGTCCTGAAACTCTTGCTCGTTATTCTTTAGCAGAGCTATTTCTTCAATCTTTGCATTGCGGTCAGTGTTAACTGCAAGAAGCTCCTCGTCAAGTTCCTCGATCTCGCGGTCCTTGAAAGCAAGCGCGTTGATGTGCTTTTCCTTTTGCCCACTATCGCGCTTGTGGAAAAACTGAAGCTCCTTGTGACTCTCCGACATGGAGGCATTCTTGCTCTCTTGCTGCGCAATCAGGTTTTGCAGCACCTGGCACTTGATTGTCTGCGCGTCCAGCCGTTGCTGGAGTTCGGTTACCATTTTTGCGGGCACAGTCGCCAATGTCTTATCGGCGCAGTACCAGACGATGCCAGAAAAGACTGCAAGGATAAAACGAGCAACAGCTAGTGCGTGCATGTGCGTGAGCATAACGATAAAGAAAACAAAGTTATACATGTTTATAATTTTTAGTAGAGCAATGTTTATAATTAAGGAAAAGAAAAGGTCAATCAGAGGGCGACGCCTGGCGTAGTATTTATATGCAATTCTTCGTGGCAAGATATAGCCCCTTTCCAACAAACTTGGCTCGAGATCGCAAAGTGCGCATGGTTCATACCCAGGCCAACTCTGTCAACAGCTGCGCTTTCCGCCGCCTGCTGCCGCATGGATCTCTCTTTTTCTCTTGCGTAAACAAATTTGTTCCAAAAAGGAAATTAATAAAAAAGCACATGGTGCTGGTTCCGCTCCTCCCCAATGGCATAAAATGCCCGAGGTTGCATTTGCTTGGCAAAAAAGACCAGCAACCATACTGGCGACCGAGTTGCGCCAGTCTGGACAGCGTAGTCAAAACTATATTACACATAATGAGACGTGTAATGAAAAGCGTTAAGCGGTGTGTCAATGCTTTATTTGTCATTAAAAGCTCAGATAATCGTGAACCGATAGACTGATAGAGGGTTTAAACTGTGTTTTGTATAATCAGTCCTGCAAATAACCAAAGCGCGCAGCTCAGGCCAAAACTGTCTTAACTGTCTGTGTATGTGGCAAAAAAAAGAGCTTTGTTAGATACTAAGAAAAAGCGGTTCAAAAAAGTAAAGCACACAAAAAACACGAGTATTGACCAGAGTATTTTTGACACAGCGGCAAACAAGTTCAAGCCATGCAGTGTGTTTAGCGACGCTCGTAGAAGCTTTGGCAAAATTTGTTGATTTAATGTAGATAGCAGCACTTGAGATAGGCTTGGCTTGTATTTTTATTTACAATTAAAACTTTAATCATAATTCTTGCTTGGTTTTATAAGCAACGCTATCAATCTTACGCGTCAAACCATTTTTGTAACATAAAGTGTAGCACTGGGCGCTTTGAATGTTAAACGCAACCTGGACTTTACAGCTTTTATTACCGCTGCACAACCAACTTATTTAGGTGTTGCTATATAGAGACTGCTACAGTCAATAATCTTAAAACCACAAATGACTTTGCTGACACTCGCAGCCAGCACTTGCGGATTGCGCAAAATATGTGCAACTCATTTTTCAAACAGGCTTTTGTACATGCTTGACAGTGTTATGCGCAGCAATTCGAACAATGGCTACATGCACCCCGGATTTTCTTTGATCTGACCGATCGCTGCACAAGGGAAACATTGCTCTGCGCCTATTTTTGGATGAAATGGTCTGACTTGTGGTCCAGACTGTTTGGCATAAATAGCCAACTCTAATCTCATCCCGGAGTTTCTGGACTACCAATATAGCCTTGCCTTTGTCAATTTGTTGTCGCTTGCAAACTCTGTACAATCATGGAATCGGTTGTTTGTCTTTCAGATGATGCTTTTAGTTTTATTTTCAGCGATGCTTACAGCACGAGCGTTGAGTCGTTGGAGCAATGGGAGGATTGTTTGAATCT